>PVJC01043121.1:0-14660 GCA_004026665.1 Murina feae
TTTTTTTTGGGTTCCCTTCTGCTAGCAGCCTGCGGGACCCCTTCCCACACTCAGGTCACGCTGGTGCCACCAGCCTCGGACTTTGTGGAGCGTGGGCTGGCCCCGAGGGGAGGGGCGCAGACTCTGCTGCGCAGAGACTTCTCCTGCGCGCTTTCAACTCTCCCACCTGGAATACAAACCACGCTTTTAACAAACGAAATCTGACCTGTCCGTGAGGAGGTGCAGGGCTTGTCTGGGTCCACGAATTCTTGGCTTGAGCTCCGGTGTTCCTGGGTTCCTAGCTGGTCCCTGGGTGACCTGTTTGCAGTATCCCTGGATGTATACGTTTCTTGTAACAGTCACCCAAGATGGCCCGGTCCCCGCAGCCGAGTCCGCAGCTCCGGGAGAGATTTCAGCAGCAGTGGAGGCAGCGCCCGGTTAAGGGAGCCCCATTCAGGTTCTCCAACAGTCCTCTGGAGTATAGCTGTTGCACACCCACAAATTTCCGCGCTTGGTACATCCACACACCCTCCGTTCCTTCTCTCTCTCTCTCACTGTCTTTCAGTCTGCCTTCTCATCGGCAGCCATCTTCCTTCCTGTCCAGTAGAAATTAATTTAAATGAAGTTAGAGATGATTTAGTGGAAGCCACAATGTTTGGCATGTAAGTGTTCAATAAATGCCAGGAGATGAATTTTTACTGTCACATGGTCATTGTTTGGCTTTTTCACTTGGCTGCTGAGGTATATCTAAGTAAGTGGATTCCCAATTATCTTGCACTTAAACTAGAATAATGAGAGCTATTAAACTATGCAGTTATTTCTAATTCCCCCCAAATTTCTGGCATTTCCAACCACAACGTTTTGCAGTAACAGGTACATTGATATATATAGTTTCTAAGCTGTATCAGCAAAGAGCTGTTTTGGTCAGTTTTTAACAATGTAATGTCTATCATAACTTATTTTTTCATCTTGCAAATTTCTAAAATGTACTAAGAATGACTAGATCTTAAGGAACTATGAGTTCAGTTTTAAAAATTAAAGTGAAATAGTGTTGAGAATAAATAAGAACGTGCATGAATGAGATGGAATATAAAAGACTGTGATCATTATAAAGATTGACACATTTAAAATTTTATATATGTGCTGAATACTTCTTCAACAGCAGCAGTATGTCATTTAATACAGCAGCAACATGAACCTCTGCAGGGGGGGAATGTTTGGATACTTGATGTTGCCTCCTCTGCATGTCTTTTTCATGTTAGCTCCACGCTGAGTAGCAACCTCGTGTTCAACCTGTCTTATGAGCCTCTGTTGCTTAAATCAACATCTCAGTTGTCATAAATTTGATTTTGTCCTATAGTATGCCCTACTAAGATCTTTGCTTGGGAGACTTTTGGTTGACTGAACCTCCCTATGATATGAAAAACATTTCCCACATTTGGCTATTTTCCTATTTTTAAATCCACATCTCCATTCTGAAATCCGAGTTTCTTCCCTATAAAAGCTTTTATTTTTCTTCTTTATAGCTGGCTTTATCTTTTCTAACATCACCACACCTGTGTCATATTATCCTATAAATGCTTATTGAGTGCAAATGTATTTTTCTCTTTGAGGGATATAAAGTAACATGTATTCAGAAATATGAATCCATTTCTGCAAAGTACATGCAATCAATCATTTCATGAATGAATGAAACTTTGGTACTGTTCAGGTACTTTCAAACAGCTTCTGTATAATAATTCTAGATATTGATAAATTAGTATGCCATTAACCTGTATGTATATGGCTCCCTTATATAACAAGGACGTGTTTTATAACAGGTTTTCCCCAAAAGATTTTAAATGCAATTAGAGAATGAAACAGGTATGTGTGGATAAATAAATACTAGAGCTTAGAATAGATGGCTACTATGAATACAAACCAGAAATGAAATTTACAACTCATGAGTATAGTTCCTAAAAGTTTTGTTTTGCCTTTCAAAGATAAACCAGCTGTTCTTACCTCTTGGGAGAACTGGGAGCGTGTGGTGAAACTCAATGATTTTAGTATAAAGCACCTTTCACTGAGGCATCTCCAAAGACTAATGGATATTAAGCTTCTTTTAGACACCAACTCAATTGCCCTTTCCAGAAAACAAACCATATTCAACCATCTAAACCTAAAGAAGGATTTTGGTGGTGATAGATCTACCAAGTAACCTTGGCAATTGTTCTTTTCATTAGCTATTCCGGGGGATGAGGTGCTACATAAATAGCATCTCAAAGGTTGCTACATCCCCCAATGTAAGAGGCATGCGCATTGCATACTCATTTCACTATTGGAAAACCGGAACCCTCTGTTTATATCTAGGTTTTTTTTTAAAAAAGGAGTCTTTACCTCACACATTTAAACTTAATTAGAGCTTTTCCTTTCTCAACTGGCTCAACAGTACTGCTCCCCACAAAGGAAACCCTCTTTCTTCCCATTATTCCAGTTTCCAGACTATTGTTCAACCACAATTACTCATCATCATCCAGGAAAGAGTACACTGGGCAATTATCCCATAGTTTTTTTTTCTGTCCTCATCTACCAAAGACTAAATAGTGCCCATTTCTCAAGGATTTAATACCTTCCTTCATTTAACAAATATTGATTGCAGCTCTAGTGTGTGTGGGCCAGAGAAAAGATGGTAATTATACTTCCTGCTCTACTAGTGTCTAGATTGGCAGTCTAGATTGTTCACTCATCTATATCTGTGTTTTTCTTGGATTCATCTAGGCACCATTGTCACATGATCAACCAGTCTATGCTCATGTAAATGTTCCATGATCTATAAAGGTTGACACCAATACATTTTGACTTTTAAGAATTACATGGATTTTGGAGTCTGAAATGTGAACATACTTGAGAGTCAATCTGCTTTTTTACCTTCTGAAAGCTGTATCTGGTGATAGCTAATTTATTGTTCTGTCAATCTTTGGACTTTTTAAGGATTGCATTTCAAAATGAGATTGTTAGCCATGCTTTTAATAACATAAAGAAATAAACTAAATGTGTTAATATTTTATTAACTACTACTAATACTTTCTATTAACTACTAAGATCTGCCAGAATAGTGTGCATGTGTCACTAAATGCATGAAGTAATATTTACCTGCAAAAATTAAGGGCTGTCAAAGAAAATCTCAGGGCAAAAGTGTGATGCCTGGAATGCTGCTGAGAGCACAGTAGATATTCAACACATACAACTGTATTCTGAACTGAGGTAAAGATGGCTGTGTCATGGTAGATGGATAAATTTAGTGTTTTGTTTCTGTAGTTTTTTTTAGGGGATGTAGCAAAACAGCAATGAAAAAGGCATGAGATTTAGAATGTCTTTTAAAAGATTTATTAACACTTAAAAATAGGTTTTGAAAGACACTACTAGGACATGTGCTCCTCATCAGAGTGAAAAGTTTTATCTAGAAGTTTGGGTTAGTACAAAATAGAACCTCAGGTTCTAAACATTTCCTTTATTTGTAAATTGCTTTGTAGATTTAAACACATTTGTTTGTAGGTAAACATGGATAATGAAGGAATGTATTACTCTGGAATTTATTGTTTGTTGTTCCATTCATTATTAATTTCCTTTCCTCCTCCTCCTTATTTCAATTACTGTTATTATTATCATCATCATTATTATTAACTATTCTATATAATAAAAGGCTAACATGCAAATTGTCCCCTTGACCAGAAGTTCAACCAGGGGCAGGACTGACCAGCCAACTTCCTGCATCCCCTCCCCCCCAGCCAGCCTGGCCCTATTGGACCCTAGCGCGCAGGTGGGCTGGACCCCATCCATGCACAAATTCATGCACTGGGCCTCTAGTAGTATATAGGTTTTTACTCCTTGTCTTTTACTGAGAAGTTAAAATTATTAATAAGATCATGCCCAACATTTATTTGATCCTTTCAGAAATGCTGTGTGTACAACTAAAATTTTAAATGTCCTCAGAAATATGAGGTAAAAAGTACAGATAAGTGGATTACTAAATCCCTGTGTCCTGTGTTAGAACATTGAGCTTTAGCTTTTCCCACAAACTAATAATTTTAGGAGTTCTCTTATAAATAGTGCTGTGATATGTTTAATACTTTAGCCTCTTCTCCCCTTAGTTTTGGGAGAATATACTATATAATAAAAGGCTAATATGCAAATTGACCAAACGGTGGAACAACTGGTCACTCTGAGGTGCAGTGACCACCAGGGGGCAGACGCTCAATGCCAAAGCTGCCCCCTGGTGGTCAGTGTGTTCCCACAGGAGGAAAGCTGCTCAGCCAAAAGCTAGACTCATGGTTGACAAGCACAGTGGCAGTGGCGGAGCCTCTCATGCCTCTGTGGCAGTGCTAAGGATGTTTGACTGATGGCTTAGACCCGCTCTCCAAGAGGAGCGGTCCTAACCCATCAGTCGGACATCCCCTGTGGGCTCCCGGACTGCAAGAGGGCACAAGCCAGGCTGAGGGCCCTCCCTGGGTGCATGAATATTATACACCAGGCCTCTAGTAAAATTATAAAAGAGAATTAGAAATAAAGGCCATCAGTATTCTAAAAATTGGATATTGTTCCAGTTGATTGTAAGTACTAGATTATATAACAAATGTTTTGACTACTTTTATTTATTTTTCTGGAGTAACATTTGTTTAAAATCCAGGAATATTAGGGATCTTTATTTCATAACAGCATAGTGACCTAGAAAGCCGAGTGATTGCCTACTAGTCCTTAGTTCTCCAGTGGCATTGCTGGAGTATCATAGGTGGGTACCTGGATGACCCTTCATTTCTGGATGGCCATGACATCTCCCTGAGCAGTCTGGTTTGGGGCCCAGAATGTGGAGGAAGAGCACATAAGATCATGATATGCATTTATAATTATGCTGTCCATTTTCCTTTGGTCGGTGGGATGGTAACAGAAACAGAGATGGAAACAGCTGCCATCAGAATGTGTTCTCTCCCTGAAGTTTCAGAAAACCCCACTTCTACGTTATATATTTCAGATTATATTTAAAAATTAAAGCTTCACTGAAAACAAAAGCCTAAAGCTCCTTGGCCTTTTTCTATCTCCAGAGAGTGGTCAGTTCTCAGTGATCTTCTGAACCATAATATTTAAATTTTTATTTTTAAGGATCAGTCTAATTATGTGATGAACTCATGTGGCTAACATGAGACTCTTATTAAAAATCTTTCTAGAAAAAAGGTGTTAATGTATACTTGCTTAGGAAAATAAATTAATCATATGTGCTGGCTATTTAATATTGCAATTAGGGGCTTATGTAGACACATCATTGATGTGACACTCACACTTATTGGTAATGAATACATCATTAATGATCATTGATACTGTGAGGATCTTGCTTCGTGCTTATTAATGCTTTATTGTGGAAAGGTGGAAAGTTCATTAGACCATATGTTTGTGTATGTGTTACATAAATATATATTCAGGCTAAGTTCAGTGTTACTACATTTTCTATCTTATCCGTTTTCTCAATATACAATGATAATATTTTGTAGATTTAGAAAGAATAGAGGATGGTGTTGGAGGAAGAAACTGCACTGTAAAGAAGGAGACTTGAGGTCATGTGAGGAAAAGGGGGATGAGGACAGTGAGAAGAGAGGTCAGTGGATATGTGTATGAGAGACCTGAGTGTGACCCATGGGGCATCTGAGGCCATTACCTCTCATCACTTCTTCAGTATCATTACACAAAATTCAAAATTAAATAGCAATTAAGGACTAGAGCAGGATGCTGTTTTCTTTCCACTACACCAAGGTCTTCTTTCCTTCACTCAGCCTTTTATTGCTTTTATGTTCTTCCCCCTTTCAGCTCTGTTTCATCTTTCTACTGCTTGAAGCTGTTGTTTATGTTATCTGTGGAGTGGAAAATAATTCTGATTTTAGAAGTATAGCATTGGTCATACAGGAATAGGCACAAAAGTTTCTGTGTCCATGGTTTTAAGGGCAATTAATTTGGCAAGCAATATCCTTGGAATAGTCTTTCAAAAAAAGAAAATTCTCTAATTTCAGGAGTGTTTTACTGAATAGACAAAACCCTTTTATATTAAACTTTTAAAATCTCATTCATTCTGATTAATTTGAAGGGAAACCATCGCTTTCTACAGAACTTCTTTCTTCAACTGATTATTTGCAAAATTCAGAAGTATATATTATAGTGTTCAAAACCATGAGTATTTGGGAGGAGAATGAGCAGTGTGGATTCTAATTTGCTATGCTGTTTAGTTTCAATGCCAAATTGTTTTATGAAAATCACATTGTCCTGAATCATTCATGCAGAATATATTTGGTTGTCGGTCATGTTGGTTTACATTAATATTATTTTCATTTTTGAATAAATCAGGGTTTTTTCAGTGGTTTAATAGTTTCTCTTGAGGAAGCATTGTTTCAAATATGCCTCAAAGGCTCATAGGCATATTATTTTTCATGTGTGATATATTTATTTGTGTTGGTTTGAATAGATATAGAAATTATTTGCATGGGGAAATGAGGAGATTTGTTAAAGCATCCATCTCTGTTGAGCGTGGCAATGAATGTTTTCTTGATGTCTTTTTGTCCCTTGTAAACATAAATTGCTATGCAGAGACTCAGCAAACTGTATTGGTCATTATTTTAAATTTTGAGTATGTTAATTCCTAGCCATTTTCCTCCAAAATAAGCTCTGATTGTTAAATTCTCTTCTTCCAAAAGTATTCTTGAAGACAGAATCCTCTTGAATCTATAAAGGTAAATAAGATGTCTTTTCTTGAAAATATAAGAGCATAGTAGCCCAAATAAATGATCTGCAAAAATACAAAATGAATCTTTAAAATGAATCCAGGAACAGGAGATAGATCAAGTGTTTCCAATTTATCTTGGAATTTGACATATGGCTTATTTACAATGAAAGATAATTGGGGTCAAACCCAATGGCCTTTTGGATTCTTTTGGCCACCCACCTCGCTTAGTATAGACTTCACAGTGTCAGGTAGCAGGTGCTATAGATGGACAACTAGCTACAAACTCATGGTTTTTAATTACTTTCTGTAAGGCACATCCTATACTTAAAAAAAAACTTACTATATTTCCTAGTCCAAACATTATGAGAGTTTCACACAACTTTGACTAGAATAATTAACCCCTAATTTCTTCAACATACTATTTGAATTTAAATACACCTCACTAAAGAGTATCCTTTGTCACCTAAAGATTTTGAAAAATTGAATGAAATGTGACATAATCTTTTTTTAATTTTTTTAATTTTAAAGATGCTACTAGATGCATAAATGTTTATTTTTGGCAACCTATTTTTAGTGAAAAGTTGCTTCAAGAACCAACATCTGCATGCCCCTCTCCTATAACACAAAATACAATGAAATCTAGCTCTACCTTTTTTTTTTAAATCATTAAATAAGATATTCAGGAAGCTATTGATAATGGGAAACTTGACTTTCCCTGAAACTTCTATAAACCATAGAGAAAGGTGTGCTTACAGAGATAGCTGTAGAGATGTACAAATTGAGGAAATATGTGTATATTTGTGTGAGAGGTAGATGTAATTGCATCTGTTTCTTCTTACTAGAATGACCAACTACGGAGCAAGAAGGACTGTAAAGGTTATTTGGAGCCAGTAACTATTAGCATCATCAGAACCTCTGCCATTTCAAAGTAGTACCACTGGGAGAGCCTTTCATTGTGATGATGCTAGCCTGTGCCTTTGAGCCAACATGTACACTTCTATGCACACACATATTCAGCTCTAAGAATCTTGGGCCTTGCCATTTTTGAGACAGAGGTGTGAAGATTTCAAGTGAGTTAGTTTCAAATAAAGGACTTGAGAAAATAGATCAGACATGAAGATAAAGTATCTGTCATTATTTTGTGAGCCAATTTATTTTTATCTTTAAATTTCAGTTTATTGACTCCATGCTTAATAATGAACCTACATGCAGTGTAATTATTATTGAATATGAATGAAAATTAAATTCCATGATAAAATTTAACTGACAGCAACCTTTTCTCCTTGTTTCATTTAGCAAGTATGAAATGAGTGTCTGCTAGTGAGATGGAAAAATAGGTGGCATGCCTGTTGCTTCCTCCTCTTGAGCTCACAGCAGGCACCACTAATCAACCATTGGCAATTTCTCTTGGAAGAGTCTAGTCATGAATTCATAAGTTTTCTCAGTGTACTTCCCCAGGAAGACTCTACCACTAAACTGAAGATGGGAAATAAGACTTATTTGTCATTCCTAATCTATTTTTTATTTGGCACTATGCTAAGCATTGTAAGGAAACACGAGAATGAGACATTGTTCATTAAAGGGCATGTAATCTATTTAAGGAAAAACAAAAACAAATGAAGCAATTAGAGAGTTGTATAAGGCTTCAAAATTAAATTTAAAATGAATTATACATAGAAGAGGGGAATATTTGAATCATCTGCATATATTTTAACCAAACAGCAACAATAATCATTTGTTTATTATGATCTAGTAATTTCAATTTTTTCCTGTTCATTTCTTTAATTTATAAAAAATACATGGCCTTTGGACAGCATCTGGAGAACATCTCTGTGTCCTTCAACATGATGTCTTACATGTTTTGAAGATGATTTTGTTTCTTTGGTTCCTTTGTGTTAGCTTCATTTTAGGATGAACTTGCCTAAAGATCATAAGGTCACCTATTAAAAATTACAATGTGTTAGCAATTTCAAGAACTTCAATTGTTTATATTCAGAGATGTCTGTGACGAGCTAATAAAGAGCTGAACTTATAATAAAATACTTTAAATCAGATTAATTCAGAATTTAAGATAATTTGGTCAGTGCCTGGGTGGATGGTTACCAGTATATTAAATATTGGGAAGGACTTAGAAAAAGTTAATGCTGCAACTATAGTTATTAGATAAATTCCTTATTATTTAAGAGAAGAAACATTTTAAAATCAATTTTAGAAGCATATTTTTTACTTTTTACAGTGCAATTGCATGTAATCAGAGACTTGACTTTTGAATATTTGAGTACTCTTGATAGAGTGTTTATAATTCATATATATTCATTGGTAAACTATGACCTCTTTTTTTGGAATTGTTTCTTAGCCTAATTTGAATTCCATTATGCACTTAGAAATAACATCACATTTTATTTAAAAATTTATAGTTTAGAAATTATGCAAATTCATTGACTTCTTACATAGTGTGAGATGGTGGTGGTGTTGTTTTTTCCCTCCTTCCTTTTATTTCTATTCACGTGAAATACCACTTTTCATCCTTTTACTTTTAGTCTGTGTGTCTTTCATTCTAAGGTGGGTCTCTTATAGACAACATATATATGGGTCTTGTTTTCTTATCTATTCAGTTAACTTATCTATTCAGTTAATGCTTTTGATTGGAGCATTTAAGCCATTTACATTTAAAGTGATTATTGATAGACATATTTTTGCCATTTTATTCTTTATAACTATGTTCTTTTTTTTGTTCTTTTTCTTAAAGAAGATCCTTTAACATTTCTTGTAATACTGGTTTGGTAGTAATGAACTCCTTTAGCTTTTTCTTGTCTTGGAAGCTCTTTATTTCTCCTTAAATTTTAAATGATAGCCTCTCTGGATAAAGTAGTCTTGGTTGTAAGTCCTTGTTTTTTGTCACTTTAAATATTTTATGCCAATCCCTCCTGCCTAAAATGTCTCTGTTGAAAAATCACCTGACAGTCTTAAGGGAGCTTCTTTATAGGTAACTAACTCTCTTGCTGCTGTTAAGGTTCTTTTTGTCTTTAACCTTTACCATTTTAATTATGATGTGTTTTGGTGTGGGCCTCTTTGGGTTCATCTTGTTTGAAACTCTTTTCTTTTTTTCCTTAAAAAAAACCCAAACAAACAAACATAAAAACACATTTCTCCATCATACTTTAAACTCCAAGAATAGGTATTGCATCTTAAAGGTCTTTTGGAATCTGCTCCAGTGTTCTGACTGACCTTGTGTGTTTACTAATTTCATCTGGAAACCAGGTGTCTTAAAATTAGATATCCATATGCATGATGGTCCTAGATACACTTCCTTTGGGAGTGAGATAGCATAAATAATATGAACTTTACAGTCAATTATACCTGAGATTAGATCTACTTTCTAGCTATGTAAATGAGGGAATTACATTTATTTCCTCATTTGTGAAATGATAATTCTATGCATTAGAAAGAGCTGTTAAGTCAAGATTTAGTGTAATAACTTCCCAATGAATTTTGCACAGAATTGAATATTAATATTCTTTTGGTTGTAAGAAAAATCAATTTTGGCTAGCTTTAGATAAAATCAATTTATTGTAGTTTCTCTCTTTTCTCTCTCAGAATCGAAGGTATTACTAAGTTTTGGGCAGGGCACATATCAGCGCAATGTTGGGGTTCTCAGCAGGATTCCAGGAATATTTTCTTTAAGAGGCTACATTAATGAGTCATAGCTTCAGCCATTCTTTGTGTTCTATGTTTAAATGTCCCAAGTAAGACAATCCAATTTTGGGTCAGATACAGCTCAATCAGCTTTGGCCAGGAAGTATTAATACATACCACAGACATAGCTAGTGGGGACCCACTTCGTGTGGAAGATGGGGCTCACTCCTAGAGGAGGAGCCAGCCAGAGAGCTGTTTACCACATTCCACCCCTCAGCTCAAGGTGCTTGCTTGTGCATATGTGTGCACACAAGCACACTCTATCTTTCCCAACTTTCAGATATACATGACATGATATTTTGTTAGAATTAAACTGACTTAGCTAACTTCTCTCTTGAATCTTAAATCAAGGTCAAGCAGAAATCCCTAGAGCACCACTGCTCAGTGTAGAATTTTCCTTGATGAAGTAAATGTTCTGTTTGCATGGTCCAATATGGCAGACACTAGCCACAGATGGTTATTAAGCACTTTAAATGTTGCTAGTGCAATAGAGAAACTGAATTTAAAATTTTTATTTAATTTTAATTAATTTAAATTTAAAGTCCTGGTTGTCAAAAAGTTCTTATGAGTCTCCTTTTTGTACCCTTTATGTACTTTATTTTTACTCAAGCCTAAAAATCTTAAAATTGAATATAAATGCTCTACCCTGAATGCTTGTGTTCCACTTAAATTTGTATGTTGAAGCCTAATCTGTAATGTGATGATATTAGGAGGTAGGACCTATGGGAGCTGATTAAGTCATGAGAGTGGACCCCTCATAGATGGGGTTATTGTCCTTATAAAAGAAACATAGAGCTCCTTTGCCCCTTCCATCATGCTAGAGTCTTAGTCTTCTCAGCTTCCAGAAATAAATTTCTGTTGTTTATAAGCCTTTCTGTTGTTTATAAGCCTTGGTATTCTGTTACTGAAGTCCAAATGGTCGAAGATGGTAAAAAATAAATAAGTTACAATCCATAGATTTTTTTAATCTGTTCCTCTTCCCCCCACACAATAGGAGCCTAGAGGGGTTGAAGAGAATGGTAAGAGAGGTCATGTCCAGGGGGAAAATGAATTTAACATTGAGCAGTTCATGCAAGCACATTAATGCAAAGGGGCATGTGGGAGTCATAGAGTCCAGTAATGAATCCAGGGATACAATCAGAGACCCCAGGGATGATTGTGGAGGAATTCCCCAACCACATGGCTTTTGTGTTATGGGTAAACAGAGAATTAGGAGGGTTCACTGTTATCAGGTGGGGTATTCTCTGATTTGAGAACTCAGTGTTGGACACCAGCAAGAGCCTAGACGCCTGATATTCTTTGTCCACAGTCACCAAATGGTTACTGGCAGACTGAGAATTAGTGTTTCCCCCCAACTAACCAGCATTAAGACAGACATAAAAGGCATTTGGTTTTTATTGGTGATGAACTTGTTCACAAAGATCATTCCAAAAAGCAATATGCCAGTGGTAAGACCAGTAAATAACAAATGAAGTTTTTCCTGAGATAATTAATTACAGGAATTGTAGTCATACAGTGGCCCAAACTTCAGTGATCCCCAAATCTAATTCTCATAATCCCATCAGCAGTTTTACTTTACATTTCCAGTGAACAATTTAATTGTAAGAAATGATAGATATAAAATTATCAAGACTTCATTGCCTTTACAAAAAGCATTAGAAAGCATTTACTGGAATGTTATGAAGTATCATAAATAATTAAATACATCTACTTATTAAAATATCAGACTAGATAGTGATGTTAATGCTTATTGTTGTTTATTTCCTCATGATTACTTATAAAATTCAATAACTTCCAAAAGTCAATTGTCATTAGTGCAAAATGGAGAACAACAACAACATGTGATTAATGGGTTCAAGAAAGAGAAAATGGGGCATTGACTATATATTTTACTGAAATACAGGAAAACCAATTAAAGTATTCAGTATGAAAAAACAATTCAGAAATGAATCAACATTTTCCTAACACTCTTCTTGGGTACAATTATTTAAGATTTACTTGTGAGTAAATTACAGTTTATACAATTTTGAAATGCTGATTGAATCTAAGTCTCTAATATCAACCAGGCTAGCTTTCAAACTTTACTAATAAGGCCATGTTTTTCAAAATTGAGTGTTCATATAAATCACCTTGAGATCTTCATAACATGAAGATTGTGATGTTGCATTTTTAATAAGCTCCTAGGTGATGCAAATACCTCTAATGGAAGAATGATACTTTGAATAGTAAGAGATTATAAAACTGAAGTATTTTCCCAAAGTCATATAAGTAATTACCAAAAGAATAAGGATTAGTATTTCTATCCCCTTCCTTCCTTCCAATCTCCATTCCATTTTTAAGTGTCTATTGCGTAGTGATTAACTGTACAAACTTGTAAACAACCTGGGTTTAAATCTCACCTTCATCACTTGCCTTTGCTGTGACCTTGGACAAGTCTCATAACCTTTTTTTCCTCTCAGTTTTTTCTTTTGTAACAGAGAGGAAATAATAATGGAACACATCTTGTTAGGTGAAACAACAACAAAATGACTTAGTATAATCCTGCTACATAGTAGGCATTTGATAAATATAAATAGGCCTGTATAATTATGATTATGACCACTATTCCATTCTTTCTGCCACATCTGTACCTCAATCTAGTAACTTGCGTAGGCAATTGTTTGGAAACGATAGATGGTTGTTTTCTTAATAGACAAGATAAGAAGCATGCATAACAATTTAAATTATTTTGGCCTAGGCAATTGCTTTGACCATATATTTGATGATGATATTTGAAGTAGTAGGAATTCATTTCAAATGATGAAGAGCTGATTCTGGTGAATGTAAAAGCTGGACAGCATTTCTACAAACTCATTGCTTTTAAATCAACACTGGCAAAGGCACTATCCTTTTTGACTGATATAAAGACCTTTTCAGTCTTTCTCTAAATAGAGGTGGTGATTGTATTTACAAGGAACTTGACAGTATGTAAACTAGAGATAGGTGAGGTGTCAATCAACCTGTAATAACACATCTACAGCTACTAAAGGAGATAAGGGCATGCTACCCCAAAACATGCAACTTCAGCATATTGATTATTTTGAACTGAAGGCAATTGAGAAGGAGCAGATACAGGAAGGGCTCTCTGACCTACCCTTTTATACCTAAAAAAAGGCCATAAAATTTCCCATTAAAATGGTGCCCTCCCTGTGCCAAGAAGAGGGGAATGTTCTTGTCCCCAGAGACTGGGAATCAATTAAATGGATCTGTACATTTACTAACATAACCCTTGTCTTCCATTAGAACTCTCCCAACCCCGTATCTTCTATCCACATTCCCATAACTTACTGCCCCTAGTCCATATCCCTTTGTCTTGTCATTTCTTCACAAATGTATTGTTTCTTTGTCAAAAGGCATAAGAGCTACCTGCTCTGCTCTTTGGGTCTTCATTCTCTTGCGAAGGCCCCCATGTACATGTAAATATTTAATAAAACTTCTGGGTTTTTCCCCTGTTAATCTGTTTTATGTCAGTTTAATTCTTTGGCCCAGCTAGAGGCCATAAGAGAGTAGATTCTCATCTTTTCTTCGCTATACTACTAACGTACTAACACAGTGATTCTCCACCTTCTGGCCCTTTGAAACAGTTCCTCATGGGACATTCAGAAAGCCAAGAGACATATGAAAACATGCTCAAAGTCACTACTCATCTGAGAGATGCAAATCAAAACAACAATGAGGTATCATCTCACACCTTTCAGAGTGGCTATCATCAACAAATCAACAAAGGACAAGTGCTGGAGAGGATGCGGAGAAAAAGGAACTCTCCTGCACTGCTTGTGGGAATGCAGACTGGTGCAGCCACTATGGAGGACAGTATGGAGTTTCCCCCAAAAATTAAAAATGGAACTCCCATTTGATCCTGCGATTCCACTTCTGGGAATATATCCCAAGAAACCAGAAACACCAATCAGAAAGGATATATGCACCCCTATGTTCATAGCAGCACAATTTACCATAGCTAAGATTTGGAAACAGCCTAAGTGCCCATCAGCAGATGAATGGATTAGAAAACTGTGGTATATCTACACAATGGAATACTATGCTGCTGTAAAAAAGAAGGAATTCTTACCATTTGCAGCAGCATGGATGGAACTGGAGAGCATTATGCTAAGTGAAATAAGCCAGTCAATGAAAGAAAAATACCACATGATCTCACTTATTTATGGATAATAAAGACCATTATAAATTGATGAACATAAACATA
>PVJC01043122.1:0-14644 GCA_004026665.1 Murina feae
CCCATCATTTCAATCACTCTTTTGCAAGCACTCTCAACATTTTAGCACCCCTCTTCGTACACATCCAACTGGCAGAACCCTCTGGTGACTCCTATTACGTGCGTCTTCTATGCCTACATCTCATCGTTTGAGCGTTGTTGAAAAAAATATCAGTAGGACACACTCATTCCACTATAATTCCCTGTCACTGGCCTTAAAGTTACTCTGCACATGCAACTTCCCACTCTCCCCACAATAACCACCACACTCCTTCATGCTACTCAAACCTCCACCTTTTGCTTTCCTCTTGGGAGGATAACTTTTCTTTATATTTCACAGGAAAAATGGAAGCTATCGGAAGAAATGTCCTTATCTTAAAAAGAAGACATAAACCCCATATTTGTATCAATGTACACCCTCCCCCCAATAATCTCTAAGTTAGCTGACTAAGCTTTTTTCCTAACTCCAGACTGTTACCCAACAGCCTACTCATAATAACCACTCAGATGTCACACAGGATTAGGATTTCACAAGTTTGATATGTCCCAAACAAAACTTAAATTTTTTAATCAAATATATTCCTTTTAGTCTTCCCTGTTTCAGTAAAGAGTATAACTTTTCACCAAGTTGCTTAATTTGGAAATCCAAGAGGTGCCCTCGACTTCTCCTGTTCCTTTATTCCCACACTCAATCTATCATTACAGCCTCCAGATTCTAACCCTAAAATATATTTAGATCCTTCCATCTGGATGTTTACCACTCAAGTCCACGTTACTCTTGTCTACTTTACTGCAATACATCCTCACTGCCCCTGTTCTGTGTTCCATATACTAGCAGCCAGAGTTGTTTTTCCTAAAACATAAATTGGATTATGTCCCTCATAATCAGGCTGGCAGGGGAGCAATTAGGGGTGATCAGGCAGGCAGGCAGGCAGAGGTGGTTAGGAGTGATCAGGAAGGCAGGCAGGCAGAGGGGTAAGTGGCTTTCAGGCAGGCAGGTGAGCAGTTAGGAGACTGCAGTCCCAGATTGCGAGAGGGTGTAGACCAGGCTGAGGCCGCCTCCTACCCCACCCCCGTGCTTGAATTTCATGCATTTGGCCTCTTGTTAAAAATATAAGATATGATGTTTGATCTAAAACCACTTCCAATTCTAACCCGGTTTGCTAAGTAAAGTGTAAAGACAAAATAGAATCCAAGGCCGAACGTAGATGTCAATTAATCTAAAGACTTCAAATAATAGTGATTTCAGAAAATACGTTAAGAAACGCCACTAATATCCCGGGTGCATCTGCACATTCCACAGCAGTCCACACAGGCTGTGTGTTTGCGGGTGCTGCACTCGCTTTGCTCCTATGCAGATGCAGAAAGCAACACACTCATGTGGAGCAGCTTCCTTCTTCCATGTCAGCTAATCCTTCCATCTTCCGGACACCACGCATTATATGTGGGTTACACCTCCAACCATGAGCAAATGGTCAAAGCGGGCAGTGAGATGTCAACAAATGTTTTTACTGATTTCTGTTATAAAATCTTATTCTGAAGCCTCAATTCTATCCCTACATAAAAACAATCTAGTCTAGAATGTATTGCTTTGTTCAGTTGTTTGTGTAATTGTGATTAGCACACACTGAAGAATGATTTTGTGGGGGGGGGTATTTTTCTCTCAGCACAGAAATGATTGTATACCATTAATGTTTATTTTTACACTGGCTATTTTTAAAATTTGAGAAAAATAAAACGTTACTTGTGGTACAGTTGTTGATATAATTGTACAGGTCCACTTTGGTTGATAATTGCACATAACAGATCATCAACTTGGGAATTTTTTCATGTGTTTATGCATAAAAACTTTATTTGGAAATTACCTCATTGTACTATCTGATTACTATTCCCTCATTTTGTTGTAAAATTTAAAATACTTTTTAACCACAGAAGATTTAAAAAATTTAGCCATTTTGCATTTTTAGCTTTAAAGTAAGTTTAAATCACTCTATCCTTGGGCCTATATATTAAAATTGGTTTTAAAAATGCAAGTTAATAATCACCTGCAATTTTTTGTGTGTATATTCCACCAATGGTTTATATTTGGTCATATCTTATTCTTACATGGAATGTATTGAGAAATACAGAATGATTTACTTTGTACATGAAATACGTGATTTTTAAAAAAATCATCTACTGTTATAGCGCAGCCTGTCTGTCCTCCCTTGATTCACATAATAAAAATTTAGTGTAAATAATGCATGACAAGCTCATCAATTCTTCAAAACTATTTACAACTAGCGTAAAATTTCACTCTTTGAGGTTTTATTTTTTAAATGGGAAAAAGGTTGCTTAAGTAGAATGACCTGGGTCATTCCATACTAAAATGAAGGACATTAATATTTTTTCTGTGAACCAGACTTTTCAAAAGTATTGCCGATAGCTAGAATAAAAGCTCTTTTTAGTTGTTAAACAATCATAAGATCCCTTCATTTCCTATCATTCTATATTAACTAAAATAAAAACATATACAAGTTGACTGAAACTTAGCATTATAAAATAAACATATTTTAAAAGGTAATTAAATATCTTCTTTCAGATGGTAAAAATCTAAACACTCCCATATTGAAATTCAGTATTTTCCTTGCTCGAAAATGTTACTCCACTGCACAATAATTTATCAGACATTTTTGGAAGATTACCATCATACAAAAGTCACATGGCAATAATGCAATGACCTTAGCAAACTAAAAATTAAGATACCAAGATATAGTGTCATTTGGTAATCAATCTATTCTTTCCTTTATTAGTACAAGAAACTTTACCTAGATTCCCAGTTCTTGGGATTCTGAAAGGAAGAGAGTAATTTGTTGATTGCCAAGTACTCTATTCAGAAAGAATGTATGGTAATAGGAAATGTAAGTGGCTGCCCTGGAAACAGTTCACAATAATCTCAGGTGGTATAATTAATGCCTTTTTAAATTAAATAGTTTTAAAAACAGAAGTTAAACATGAAGTTAATATTGATTTCAATAACAATAACATGGATTGTTCTTATTTCCTTTCAATAGATTATAAGGATGTATCAACATAGAAATATGCATATTCACTTTACAATGACCTTCATGCCAAGTCCTTGTCTTACTTTCAAAAATTCAAAAATTTAAAAATCTTTTATTCTTTATCTGCTTAAAATTCATAACACTTTCAACTTCCCAGCTTGTCTTTCCACAGTCATAGTTATCAAACGTAGAAACGTGAAGTTTTCTACCTCTTCCCCTGCGCTTCAGCTGCAGGTGCCTGACGGCTGCAGGCCCTGGAACTCTTAGAGCTCTGGTAGGAAACCCCGACTCCAGCAAACACAGTCTCACCTCCACTATCAGCTTTGAGACTATCAGGATTAACCGCATTTTCTATTCCCTTTATCTCCGATAATTTCAGTCACCACACCAAGCTCATGATTCTTCGATCTCCACTTGCTTCCTTGACTCAAATCCTCATCCTGCTCTTCGGGCAGCAAAGCCATGTTTCCATTTCCTTTGACTCTGCCCACACACTATTTATTGCCTTTCCTACGTACATCATCCCACACCCAATATATTTTACTATCAGTCTCCTCCATCATTTTTTAAGTTCCATATTTGCAGGAACTTTGTCTGTTAGTTCGATCCTACATCCCAAGCATATGGAATAGGGTCTTGCCCATAATAAGCACTCATTAAATATTTATTGAATGAATAAAATCATTCAATAAATCATCAAACCCTATTGATTCATTCTTTGCAATAGTCTTGGATTTCCCCCTTTTGTTCCTTTTTGTGCCCTCTCTAGTCAAGCACCTCTCATTCACTCCTGGTGGGAATGTAAACTGGTACAGCCACTATGGAAAAGAGTAAGGAGGCTCCTCCAAAGATGAAGAATATAGTTACCATATGACCCACCAACCCCTCTGCAGGGTATCTCCCCCAAAATTTGAAAGCATTTATTCACAAAGATATGTGTACCCCTATGTTCACTGCAGCATTATTCACATACATGGAAACCACTGAAGTGTCCTTTGATATATGACTGGATAAAGAAGATGTGAAAGAGACAGATAATGACTAACTGCCCAGCCATAAAAAAGGATGAAATACTGCCACTTGCAACAACATGGATGGATCTTGAGAATACCACGCTAAGTGAAATGTCAGACAGAAAAAGTCAAGAACCATATGATTTCACTCATATGTGGGATATAAAACTGAAAGCAACAAATGAACAAATAAGGAAAACAAACAAAAACTCACAGATTCAGACAACAGTATGCTGGCTACCAGAGGGAAGGGGAAGAGGGGTAGTAAAGACTAAAGTGGTGACGGAAGAAGATTTGAGTTTGGGTAGTGGGCACACAATGCAATATACAGAAGATGCATACAGAATTGTACAGTACTTTTATTAACCAATGTCAATCCAATAAAGTTAAATAAAGTTGTCAAAACATAAAGCCAAACTAAAATAACTAAATTTTCAGATTACTTGGAATCCGTGCTGGAAAGGTGGAAACAGGAAGGTGAATTTTTGCCTCAGAACTTAATGTTATCTCCCAAGACTCTTCCCTTTACACTTAACTTCCTTAATTGAGGAAACTGTGGAATTACTGATTACTTAATATGTGTAACTAAACAACATTTAAATATATAATTATAAAATATTCGGTTATTAAGTATGTCTTTTATATTGGCAGTTTAGCTTTGGTATTGTATTATGATCATTTAGTTGTCCATGTTCTTCATTCGCTTTGACCTCCTCACGGTGAAAACTGTTTTTTATACATCTCAGTATCTCTCTGGACACTATCACAATTGCCAAAATTAGCAGCTGGAAAAATAGGGAAGGAAAAGAGCAAAGAGAGAAATGGAAGTGGAGAGAAGGGAGGAAGTTAATTGGTTCATTTGCCCATCAAACACTTGCCAAGAAAAAAGGCCACTTGGTTAATCTACTCGTTCATTTCTTTCTATATTTCAGTGGTGTGACGGTGGGAAAGGACTGGATCTTTTACACACCTATTTGCAGTGCTATTTCCCCCACAGTGCAATGGAACTAATTATGTTTTGACACTGAAAAATATGATTTTTAGGTATTTTCCTTTTACCCTCATCTTTTATTGTATTCTGTTAAATACAATACGACACACGGCAGTATTAATTATACTGTTGCTGCCTGTTGTAAGGCTAATATCCCAATATTTTTCCTAGAAAATGTGTTATAAAATTTTTAAATAAAAATAATTGCTTAATTTCATTATACCCTGTGTGCTATAAAATGAGCCAAAACAGTGAATACGAATATCCTTTTAACTTTTTTTAGTTAGTTAATTATTTGTTTAATCTAAGGAAACACAGAATAAGAATGGGACAGTGTGGAAGTCCCCTAAGAAATAAAAAATAGAACTATCTTATGACCTAGCAATTCAAATTCTGGGAATATACACTGATAAATCTACAAACACTAATTTGAAAACATATATACACCTCTATGTTCACTGCAATGTTTCTACAATAGCGGTGATATGAAAGCAACCCAACTGCCCACCAACAGACACGTGGATTTAAAAAAGCTGTGGTACATATATAAATGGAATATAACCTGACCATGAAAAAGAATGTAATTTCCATTTGTGACCAAATGGATGCACCTAGACAGTATTATACTAAGTGAAATAAGTCAGACAGAGAAAGGCAAACACCATATGATTTCACTTACATGTGGAATATAAAGAACAAAATAAATAAACAAAATACCAACAGATTCACAAATACCCTGAACAAACTGAGGGTTGCCAGATGAAAGTGGGGGTGGTAGGGATGGGTGAAAAAGGTAAAGGGAGTAAGGATTTACAAAATAATTGTGGGGATATAACAATACAGGGAATGTAGTCACTAATCTAATCTAATAAAAGAGTACTATGCAAATCAACCCTCACTCCGTTACACCTACGCCACTCCCACCAGCCAAGCCATGCCCACCAGCCAATCAGAGCGACAATATGCAAATTAACCCAGCCAAGATGGTGGTTGGCAGCCACAGAGCTAGAGCAAACAGGAGGCCAGTGATGGAGAAAACTGTCTGCCTAGGCCAGCTGTGGCCTCCATTCAAGGCAACAAAGTTTCAATTATAGAAGATAAATAAACCCCAGAAACCTGCTTCTAGCCAGCCTCGCTGGGACCTTGGATCAATGGGAGCTGTGGCCAGCCAGCAAGCAGCCCTCAGCCCCTCACCCAGGCTGGCCAGGTACCCCAGTAGGGACCCAAACCCTGAAGGGGCTGTGGGAAGCCTGAAAATGGCCCTCAGCCCCTCATCCAGGCTGGCCAAACCCCCATGGGATGAGGGTCCCCACTGGGGGGGGTTGGCCAGACTACAAACAGCCATAAGCCCCTCACTCAGGCTTGCCAGGCACGCCAGCAGGTGGACATTCCCCCAAGGGGTCCCAGACTATGAGAGGGCAGACAGGCTGGTCCGAGGGACCCCCCCCCCCCACGAGTGCACAGATTTTTGTGCACTGGGCCCCTAGTATTGTAATAACTATGAATGGTGCTGGCAGGTACTGCAATTATCAGGGGGATCACTTTGTAATTTACATAACTATCTAACCTCTATGCTGTACATCTGAAACAAATATGAAAGAAAAAAAGAATGAATTATTATTTTTTATTGACATACTAGAGGCCCGGTGCACAAAAATTTATGCACTCGGAAGGGTCCCTCAGCCTGGCCTGTGCCCTCTCGCAGTCTGGGACCCCTTGGGGGATATCCACCTGCTGGCTTAGGCCCAACTCCCCAGGCGATTGGGCCTAAGCTGGCAGTCAGACATCCCTCTGGCATCCCAGGAGCCCTCAAGGGATGTCCACTTGCCAGCGGGGAGCAGGCCTAAGTTGCAGTTGGACATCCTTAGCACTGCTGAGGAGGCAGGAGAGGCTCCCACCACCACTGCTGTACTGGCAGCCGTGAGCCTGGCTTGTGGCTGAGCAGAGCTCCCCCTATGGGAGTGCATTGAGCATCTACCCCCTGGTGGTCAATGTGTGTCATAGTGACCAGTCATTCCCAGTTGCTCTGCTGTTGGGGTCAATTTGCATATTATCCTTTTATTATATAGGATAGAGAAATGAGTAGCATGTCTTCATTCTCATGAAGATCACAGTTGAGAAACACATCTCAAAATTACCCAACGGAGAGATAAAACACAAATGAAAAGTTCATAGATTGTTTTTTTCAAGAAATTGTCAATAACTAACTTGAGGAATTAAATAATTATAAATAAACTTTATATCATTGGCAATCATTTTTAAAGTTATAAATTATGATCTAGCTCAGATTTTTTGGAGTTTAGATGAAAAGTTAAATGTGGATTAAATGTTAAAATTATTTAATGATAATTAAATAATTATCATTAGAGACTTAGAGATAAGTTGGTTTGTTTTCTATATGATTGAGAAACTGAAGAAATAAAAACTTGCCCCAGGTCATACAGAGTGTTCACATCCAAATGGAATTAGAATCTATCCAACTGAGTGCTATTTATACTATGACATATGGAAATATATTAGAAAATTATTGGATATTAATTCTGCTCATCACAAAGTGCTCTATATTTGTCTAAAAATACAAGAGCTTTACTATGCTAGAGAAAAATTAGAGCTTTGAAATAATGTTATTAAGCATGACAGAAAATCTCAATCAAAATTTCTATCCATACATGCATTTGCTTCGATGTTCAAGCAACAGATGTGTCACTATACATATTTATATATTAATTGATTTCTGAGAGGACGGGAGAGGGAGAGAGATAGAAACATCAATGATGAGAGAGAATTGTTGATCAGCTGCCTCCTGCACACGTCCTACTGAGGATCGAGCCCACAACCCAGGCATGTGCCCTGACTGGGAACTGAACCAGGACCTTCTGGTTCATAGGTCAGTGGTCAACTACTGATCCACACTGGCTGGGCAAAGGTTGTATCACTTTTGTGGGCTTGAGGACACTGTGATTTTCCAATCACCATGGGTTTTATGTTGAGTGAGACTGTAGCAATGGGACAGTCAGAATGGCCTGAGCTTGGCCTGGGAGCACTTGCTCAGGTACTGGTCAGGAAGAATTGGATATACACGGCCAGAACAAACGTGCTGTGTTGTAAATTTTACTTCAGAGAGAACACTGAGAAATCAAATTTAGAAACAAACGAAAGTGTATAACATATTATTTTTTTTAACTTAAAAATAATATTTGGACAATTTCACTCTCTTTACAAAAAACTGAATATTAGGACATTTTTGAAATTACTGTATTTGCAAATTTTACTCTTCAAATTTATGGGCAAAATGTACTTTGCCAAACATTTTTCTTTAACTGAACTGCTATATATATAGATTAAAATAAATCTGGATTTATAGAATGCCTGTACACTAACCATGAAGCTTTAATTTAAAATATTATAATTATCAACTGGAAAGAGGGAGAACTTTTTTTTATCAAGGTTTTGTTATAACATTTTCATGGACATCTTTCTTATAATATTCTTTATCTCTCAAACTACATAAAGAATTACAAGATTTTAATATTTCTTATCATGATCAACAGGTGAGATGGGTAAAAAAGGAAACT
The DNA here is from genome assembly GCA_004026665.1 of Murina feae. Classification (NCBI taxonomy): domain Eukaryota; kingdom Metazoa; phylum Chordata; class Mammalia; order Chiroptera; family Vespertilionidae; genus Murina; species Murina feae. The sequence continues at coordinate 8,602 of PVJC01043122.1, forward strand.
CCTCTATCAATAGAATAACTTTCTCAGTTATTGGAAGTATTTTTACTTCCTTCCTATAATCTATTTCCTCTGAAATTTTCAGAAGCAATGCCAATGGAAAGTCATTGCATATTCTGTCCAGAACTACTGTCCATTTGTACTTACTATGTCCTTGATATGATTCTATACAGTCTTTATAATAAAAATATAAATGCCCAAGTAAGAAATCAATTCAGTGGCATAAGAATTCCCTTAAATTATTCATTTAAATATGTAAATGTATACAGATATTGGGCAGTCTGGAGGTAATCTGAAATTTAATAAGGTTATGCAGACATCTCAGAATTCAGTACAAGAAAGGAAAAGAAAAAATTTCCCATTGAGTTTTGTTGATTAAAGCACAAGAAAATAGTCCACATAACCAATTAATAGGAAATGTATATTATTTTGCTCATAATTACATTCTCCGAAAATTCTTAAACATAATTTCAAAATATCTCCACAGAAATTTTAAGGTTCCATTACTACTCTAAGCCTGTAAGCCTTGCTTGAATATATTACATTGTAAGATATCCATGAAATACAGAATATATGCCAATATACACACTGTGTGCTCATCCTCCTATATAATAAAGAAGTAATATGCTAATTGACCATCACACCCTGATGGTGGCGCCCAGTCCCCTCAGCCCCGCCAGCGGAGGGGAGGTGGTAGGTGCACCACGCACCTGCCATCAGAGTACCCTAGTCCCCTCAGTCCCGCCAGCAGTGAATTTTCATGAGAACATTACCTTTTTAAAAAATGCTTACCCGAGGATATTATTATTTCTTTTAGATCATCTGTTCTTGGGGAGCATGCCTATGCCAGCAGGTGGTAACTCCCAAGGGTCTCAGACTGTGAGAGGGTGCAGGCTGGGCTGAGGGACCTCCCCCCCCCCATGTATATGGATTTTCATGCACCGGGCCTTTAGTATATATATATATTATATAATTTAAATATTAAGATGTAGAGTGTCATGAATTTTGGAAAGCTGAATTAAACTTGTACAAATAAATCTGAGTTGCTAGATCAGAAAAAAAGTAAAGCATGAGTAGATTTCCAAAATATATTGATGTAATTTACTATACAGTGTGGGGCAAAAGTGGCTTTACAGTTGTTCAAATGGAAAATAATACAATAGCAAATAATACAAGAATAAACTGTATGTACTCATAACTGTAAACTTACTTTGCCCTAAAATTTTTCTAAATTCATACAATGTTTTATTATACTTAAAGATAAGAAAAGCTTTTAATGATTTAAACAGTAAATATAAAAATTAAATTAGGACTATTATTTACACTTAAGTTAGACAGAAAAAGGAAGGTGATTTTTAAGTCTTATCTATATTTACAAATAATGAATAATAGAATAATGTCATGCTTGTTAGGGTTTAAACACCTTATCAGAGTTAAAAACAGAATGGTAAATTAAATAGTATCTCCAAAATTCCAAAACTACTAACTGAAAGTATAAAATTCAATCTAGTTCATTGTGTATCATGTAAACAATAAAACAATCAACAACAGTATTTAATTTTGATCTTTAAAAAAAATTGATTTCAGAGAGAGAGAGGAAGGGAGAGGGAGAGAGATAGAAGCATCAATGATGAGAGAGAACTGTCCATCAGCACAACCCCAACTGGGGATCAAGCCCAAAACCTGGGCATGTGCCTGACCGGGCATCGAACAGGGACCCCTTGCTTCATGGTTGATGCTCAAACACTGAGCAACAACAGCCAGGCTAATTTTGAACTTTAACGAGCTGCTTTATTAAAACCATTTTTTTTTAGAACCAACTTAAGTGTTTTGTATTTTCTAAAAATTCCAATAAAGCTTAATTTAAAGGTCCCCTTAATCTAAATAGTCATAAAATATAGAAAACAATGTACCAGATGGGCCACATTATGTATTTATACTTATTCAACATTTCTATAATTAGCTCCACTCCTAGATACTTAAAACCCACCACAGCTCTTCTTTTTATATCTGTTAAGGACTTTACAGTATTTTACACAACAATTCCATATAACGTCCTTATTTTGCTTGTTACCTGAGGTAAATGAGGCAAAGATCTAGAGTTCAATTCGTTTCTAACAGACATCTCTCTCTCTCCCCACCCCCAATAATCATTAACAAGAATACTTTTACAATATAATGTCCTAATATGTTGGTATTTACATTATTTTTAAATACTTTTTATTTATTTTTATTGCTTAAAGTATTACAAAGAGTAGTACATATGTCTCCTTTTTTTCCCCCTTGACCTTCCCCCCGCCTCCCCTAACCCCCAGTGTCTTGTGTCCATTGGTTATGCTTACATGCATGCATACAAGTCCTTAAAGAATGTTCTAAAACATATGATCAGTTTTCTGACTTAGAACAATATGAAGAAAACTATCCTGCTTTGATTGCTTGGAACTTTTAGTAACTCAGGGTCATTATTCCAACAATAATAACTACTACTTTGGCTGCAAACAGGTGGCCCTCTTCAGAGTATCTACCTGAAAAACTCAAAAACAAAGATATATGTACCCCTATGTCCACTGCAGCATTATTCACGGTGGCCAAGTCATGAAGAAAACCAAAGTGTCTGATAGAGGACTGAATAAAGAAGATGTGGTATATACACACTATTAAATATTACTCAGTCATAAGGAAAGCTGAAATACTGCCATTTGTGACAACATAGATGGGCCTTGAGAACATGATGCTCAGTGAGATAAGTCAGTCAGAAGAAGCTAAGAACCACATGGTTTCACTCATGTGTAGGTTATAAAACTAAATAAATGCTAACCGACATTTTAAGTCTATATAGTCATAAATTGCTCCTTTATCCATAACAAGTGATTCATCACTAATAATGAACCTGTATGGGCATCTCTGAATTAGACTTTCTGTGTGATAACAGGATAAGCATAACGAGTCACCACAAAAACACAAGCTAACAGAAATTGCTAATAATGACCTCATTACAAGGTCATTTGCATTATACAGATATTTTAAAATTTACATAAGATGTGGTATTGAAATAGAAAGAGTATGAGTTTGCTGAAAATGTGGTGACAGCAACAGCGAAGTCAAAGCTCTATTACAAAGCTACACCCTTACGACTCATCATTCCTAATCCTTCTACTTCAACAAAACATTCAATCCCCACCTTGTTTTCACTAAAACCTGGTGCAGCCCTGAACACACTGCTTCCTCCTGAAGTCCTTTCTGGTGACAAATACTTACTCTTCTTCATAGGTTGCAATATTTCTGATTACTGGCTATTTTTTAGTGAATACTATTCTACTTTTATTGAGAAGTTTAAATGTCTTTACAACGTATGACCCTGCATGTTAATATATACTCCTCCTTTCCCCCTCTGTCATCTGATGACCTCATGGTCACTGACTGATTCACTGAAATCCTTAGAAGTCTTTAGTCTTCTTTTCAATTCCCAATCTTACCACAATTCTGTGAGATTTAAATATTCATTAAGAGGACCTAACCAGCTGCCTAATGATGCCAAATCTTATGCATCTCTAGTTACCTTCCGATTTATTCTTTTTATCCACTTTACTCATTCCAATGCTCATATCTTAGAATTTGTCAACTAATAGAATACTACCTCCACCACAAAAATCTTAAATTTTAACGCCATATTCTAGCTAAAATCTCTTACACTTCCCGCACCCCAAACTTGCTTTGCTACTATATCATACAGTTTTCCAATTCTTGGATTTTCTCTATATTCTCCTAGTCTATCAATTCCTATCTGCACTTTTCTTCCTCCTTATCTAGAATTGACATCTGCGTAAGCATCCTCAATTTCTTTCCACTGCTCTGTTTCTAACAACCTCCATTTGTCAAAACTCCCACTCCCCAGTAAATGTTCCACACTGACTTTTCAGTTTCTACACTTGGGCTGGCTCAGTGCTGCTGGAAATGATCACACTGCTTTTACCCATTAGAGTATCTTGAAATTGTTGGTCTCCAAACTTCAGATGGATCTGCAGGACTGTTCATCAGCCCTTTAATTTGTTCTTCGTCAGTACTTTTCCTATTTCCTTCAGTGATTATTACAAACTTTCAAAACAAATCTCTAATTCAACTTCCAAGTCGTTATATTCTTGTCTCTTTTATGTTTGAGAAAATTAAGAACATCAGGCAGTAATAGCCTACCTTCCAATTCCCTATTAGTAACTGATCTATTTTTATATCTGCCTTTCCTCTGATTTGAGCCAGCCCATCCATCTATGCTTCTGACTCTAGCTCATCCTCTGTCTGTAGGTTCTTCCTGGAATAGCTGTGCCTTCATATACTCTATCTTCAAATGTTCCTTCTCTTCAGGCCATATGCATGATTAAATCTTAAATCTCTCACTTTCAGTGATCTCACAAAAAAATTGTGAAGTCACAGGCACAGCCCACCACACATAGAAGATAATATGATAGAGAATCAATATTTCATCCAATAATTTTCCTGAATTTTTACGAGAATAGCTTGCTTAATTATAAACTGAGAACAAACAATACATAGAGAGTTCACAATTTAGGCCAACTATTATATTTATGTGCAAAGGATACATTTGGACTGTAAAAAAATCATTATGTCTTCATGAGAAAAAGGCATGTATTTTATTCATCTTTAGCATCATGGTGATGTTAAATGTATGCAAACATTTTTTAAAAAGACAGATAAATAAATATTTTAGGAAAAGGTAGTTCCTAAGGAGTATTGGAATGAAGAAAATAAGCTTGACAAACTAAACCATAAACAAAGTATAATTTGCACTTTATAACACTATTCTCATAATAACAGATTATAAATCTCCCCCCCCCTTTTTTACAGAGACTTTCTTTTGAGCAATCTAAAAGATATAATTCACATACCACAAAATTTACTCTTTAAATAATAAAAGAGCAATAAATACCTACTTATTAACAATCACTTTAAATGTAAATTGATTAAATTCTCCAATCAAAAAGTAGCTGAATGAATAAGAAAACTATATATATATATACACACACACACACACACACACACACACACACACACACACACACACACACTAGGGGCCCGGTGCACAAAAATTTGTGCACTCAGGGTGGAGGGAGTCCCTCCGCCCGGCCTGTGCCCTCTCACAGTCTGGGACCCCTCAGTGGATGTCCTATGATGGCCCCAGTCTGCCAGGCGCCTTGTGTGTGTGTGTGTGTGTGTGTGTATGTGTGTGTGGCCACTGGGGACCTGCCCCCAGCCACATCTGAGGCTCAGAGCAGTCCTCCTGTGTGTGTCTACCTGCCGGGGGCCTGCCCCCAGGCACACCATCAAGGCTTGGAGCAGGCACCCCTTCTATGTTGATCTCTCAGACTCTTGCCCTCCCCCGCATGTTGTTCTCTTTTGAGCTGTGGCCAGGGCTGGGTGCGGCCTGCCTCCCAAGCTTGCCTACTGCCCATCTTCCTCCAGCCACCAGAAAGCAGGGAAAACCCCGCCTCGAGGTCAGGCCAGCCTTTTCCTGCTCCCTGATCCCCGGAAGGGACCTGGGAAGCCGCCAAGCAGGCCGCCAACTCTTTCCCACTCACCCGTCCCCTGCTGCCTTCCTTTCCCACTTCCCGGTGCCGCCAAGGGGTCTGGATAGCTGCCAAGCAGGCCCCTGGCCCCTGCAGCCTTGCTTTCCCGCTCCACGATGCCCCGCAAAGGGCCTGGGCAGCCACCAAGCAGGCTGAGACCCCCCCCTGCCGCCTCTTACCCGCTTACCGGTGCCCTCCAACCCTGCCGCCTCTTTCCCACGCACCGGTCCTGGGTCCTGCGCTGTCCCGCCCTGCAGCCGCTCTGTGAACTCGGGAGGTCCCTCAGCCCGGCCTGTGCCCTCTCGCAGTCTGGGACCCCTCGGGGGATGCCCACCTGCTGGCGTGCCTGACCAGCCTGGGTGAGGGGCTTTCAGGCTGCCCACAGCTCCCATTGACCCAACGTCCCAGCAAGGCCGGCTGGACGCAGGTTTCTGTTCCTTTAAGCTGAGGTGGGCTGAGGTAACGAA
>PVJC01043123.1:0-14654 GCA_004026665.1 Murina feae
CCTCGGGGGATGCCCACCTGCTGGCATGCCTGACCAGCCTGGGTGAGGGGCTTTAAGGCTGCCCACAGCTCCCATTGACCCAACGTCCCAGCAAGGCTGGCTGGACACAGGTTTCTGCGGTTTCTCTCCTATAATTGATGCTGTTCCTTGAAGGCCTGGGGTTATCTCCTATAATTGATACACTGTTCCTTTAAGGCGGACTTCTAACTAACGAAGCCTCCTCTCTGCCTCACCTCGCAGCGTCTATAATGAAACAATTGTTACTTTTACTGGTGAGGCCCGGGCTGCTCTTTCCTTCAGCTCCGGAGGATTCTATGATTGTTACATTGTTTCAAAGCTGTGTTTTGCTAGAGGCAGTTTAATCGGAGCTGAGCTGAGAGGCAAAGCTTCACTTTCGCTCCTGCCGCAATGGAAAGGGCTGTTTACTCAGGTCCGGGAGTGGCGGCCGCCATGTTGGCTGGGCTAATTTGCATACAGCCGCTCTGATTGGCTGGTGGGCGTGGCTTACCCTGTCTCGGAGAAACGGTTAATTTTAATATTTCACTTTTATAGAGTAGATTAGCTTAATTTATTACCCAAGGATCCAAGATTAGCCATAAGAAAATTTTCCTTGCTGAAATGTTTCTTAAGTTCTAGAATAAAATACTAAATACAATTAAGAAAAATTCAAGGATGGGCTTTCATTTTTTTTTGGATTTGTTTGATTGTTTTTCAGATTTTATCTGTAGAATTGCAGCTTAACTATATGACCACTGAAGATACTTTCTTCTCTGATTCCACAAAATTTATCCATTTAATCCTAGTGGGATTATCATCTGCCAACTGAAAGGAAATTAACTTTAAGTGAAAGGTCCTCTGTTTAAAGGAATTTAAAATTATTATAATGTCAATGACTTGAAACTCTTTCTATAGAATTTAACTAGTAATCATCCAGGTTTTTCAGGATCACTTTAAAATGTTTATGTAAGTACAAAAAACAAAAGAGTTTATTCTGCCATATGTTCATCTTTTAATACACTCACCTCTTAATTATTCACAGAATGTCTATTTGCAAACTTACTGAACAGGGAGCAAATTAAATTCAGCATTGTATATTGACATTATTGCATTTTTCATTCAAAGTGTTTACCAGATGTTTTAGAAGGCGTGGTCTTCTCCCAGAAATGGAAGTATTTTAAGAAAAACAACAACAGAACAAACTCTCATCATATTATAATAACCATAATAATGCCTTAAATGACAGGATGACTATTTTTCTAAGAGGTTTAAGATGCTTATACACACTCTAATTTTCATTACCAGCACCACTCCACTAAGAGAGCCTTTCTTACTACTCATTGCATTAGGTACACATACAATTAAAAGATCCTGTAATCTCTAGAACTACATTAAAACATGTTTGTTCCTCCTTCTTTGCACAGTGGGAGTGGTCTTGGGATTATGTCTTCTTCTATTTCCTCAGGTGGCCAGGAGTTTTGCAATCCGCATACAATTCATAAGCTTGCTCATTGGACAACACTGTCTTCACCTAAACCATGTCCTTATCTTCCTGGCCCAGGCACAGTTCTGTTTCTCAGTCTGAATACAATTCTGAAGTTACCTATGAAATTCTAGGACCTCCTTTTAGACAGTGCAGTTGGAGCAGATACCTTTAATAAGTGCTCATGCTGTAACTGGCAAAGAAGCCTGCCACCCCACCAGCAACTGGAAAGTGGAAGTCTGGAGCTGGGAACAGATTCTTTACCATGTGTTTGGCTTCCGTGAGCTCTTTGGGCTCACTTTCCTTCCAGCTCTGACATAGGTTTGCTTCCTAAGGGTGTTCAGTCCTGGATAACCATTTCCCCTTATGAACCTCTTGGTAAGTATCCAGAATTGAACCCTGCCATTTTACTTGCTCTAGAAAGCTAGAATGTAGGTATATATTGCTTGTGACACTTTTCTCCACTCCCTGGTTTTTAATACTTACTTTACACCTATGACTGGTTTAAAACCACATGTGTCTCCTGGGTCTGTAAATCATGTTTCTGTAATGTAAAGGTAAATTAAGAAGAGCGCTTGAGAAGCAGGTAAGTGTACTTGTTGGAGTGCAATCCTAGATGCCTAGACACCTGGATAGCGATCCATAAGATGATTGGCAGGCATGGGAGCCTGCTCCAAAAAGCTAACATCCAGGTATTCTCGTCCAGATTTCTCTTTATGGGTGTGGAGGGGGCTCCAGGGCCCTCAGGCTTGGAGTTAGAAAGCAGATTGGGCAGAAAAAATTTAGCACCGGGTAGGGCAGGAGACCTGGACCGGGAGCCTCTGCTAATCCAGGGCTTGATTCTTACTTACAATGCTTGCAATTTTTAGTTAAGGTGTCCGTCAACTTCTGCAACTTCTTGCGGTTCATGCCGCGCGCTCAGGCAAGCGGGCAGAGGCGGGTGTTCAGGGATGCGGATGCCGGGATCCTCGCGGGGCCTGGGTCTGGGCCGGGGAAAAGCGCCCTGAGTCTCCATCGCCCCACACCTGCTGTGCTCTAACACACGGAGTGGCCATGGCAACGCCCTGGCCGCCGCTGATTGGTTCCCTGGCGCGCGGCCGGTGCGTGCATGCACTGCGCTAACACACAACGTGGCCATGGCAACGGCTGGGCCAGCTGCTGATTCGCTCCTGGGGCTGGGGCGCGCCGTCCCACTTGGAGGGTCCTGGCCAGACGCATTGTGGACCGTGTTCTGACTGATGTGGGAATTCTACTTTTTCAGTCGATGCTGCCTTTTGGGTTCCTAGCACCTTTGGTGGACTGCACTGCGATTCAAGGTCTAAAAAACCCCGTGCACGTTGTGTGAAGGGTGTTTGGGGATGGTGAGTGTTGAACCAAGGGAAGCTTAAAAGCTACAGGGAGATTTGGGGAGCTTGCTTCCAGAATGAGCAGGTGTGTAATGCAGATTGTTTTATGGGGTACAGAAGGGTGAGAACTTGGAATAGGTTTATTCTCCCCACCCCACGCCCCCTTATTCTTGGGGGTGGGGTGAGGCTGTCAGTAGAATCTGAGAAAAGCCACTGGCAATTTTTAAGCTAGTTAAAGGGGCAGCCTTCCTAATAAACAGACTGACAACTGCCACTTATCTGTGGGGTTGAGCCCAATCTGCTTTTCTGGCAAATCCTTTAAGTAAAACGGACCCTTTACTTATTTGAAAGGCAAGTCTGCAAACAAAGAATAGTTCTTACACCTTTAATGTGGGAAGACTTTCTGCTGTTTTTAATCACAATGGAACACCATCTCTGAATTAGGACAACAATAAAATGGGTTAGGTAAGCCAGGTGTACAAAACCTACAGTGTTGTCTAATGTATTTGCTTGTTTAACTTTAGAGGGGAAATACCTTGAAATACAAATTATTTTATAGTATACATACTGTCATTGTTAGGCTGAAAATAGAAAAATTCTGCTGATCATGGATAACGATCCAATATAAATTAGTTTTGCCTGGCTGGTCTGGCTCAGTGCCTGAACATCGACCCATAAACCAGGAGGTCACAGTTAACATGAATCTTCCAGGTCAGATACATGCCTGGGTTGTGGGCTCAATCCCCAGTAGGGGGCATACAGTAGGCATCCAATTGATGTTTCTCTCTCATCGATGTTTCTACCTCTTTATCCCTCTCTCTTCCTCTCTCTCTAAAAAATCAATTAAAAAATAGTTTCAGTGTTGAGATCTCTGAGTTTTTTTTATTGTTTTATTTATTTGTTGAATAAAACATTGGGATGCTGTTTGACACCAGAGTCAGTGATGCTCGGTGAAGGCAGGGACTGTATTATCCTTAAGAAAATTTCCTGCAAACAGTTAACCAATATATAATGATAGTGATTATGAGTTTCCAGAAGTTTTCTGGTTAAATAGTTGTCCTATATGTCTTCTTGCCTAGCAGCTGTGACATTTCTAATGAGATTACAGACAACAACTGGGGAGGACTGGACATATTCTAATTACACTCACCTGTGAAACCATAGTAGCTTCTGTTAGATTATAAAATTGTAGGAAATATTTAATTCATAGAGGTTATTCTAGTGCTCATTTCAAAAGACATGGAGCCAGAAGAGTGGTTGTCAGTAGTTACAATAAGAACAGCTGTAGGTCCCATATGTTTCTGCTTGTGGGTCTATTAAGAACCTTCCTCCTATTAGGTTTTCTGAAGGGACCGCTGCTGGCACATCTTGGGGAGCAGGACTCCTCTGGTGGGGTCACAGTAGATGGGCCTCTTGAGGTATCCCTGAAGACACACTCAGTGCTTGTTGGGGAACACCGCTGGACGAACTAAACAGTTCTTAATTCACAAACTTCAGGCCGAGGACCTGTTCCCTTGAAGTGAAAGAAATGAAGTAAGGACAAAACCATGGAAAGTTGAAATTAAGAATCAAAAATACCCTGGCTGGTAGAGCTCAGTTGGCTGAGCACCGTCCATGCACCAAAAGGCTGCCAGTTCCATTCCCAGTCAGGTTCGATTCCACAAACCCATATTACAGGCTCCAACACACGCATCGGGGTGTGTATGGGAGGCAACTGATTGATGTTTCTCTCTCACATCCACATCAATGTTTCTCTCCCTCTGCCTTCCTCTGTCTTTAAATCAATAAAAATGTATTTTTAAAAAAGAAACAAATCTGTTCTACCAAGCAAAATTACTTAACCTGCTAATAAAACTTTTGAGGTGTCCTCTTTACACGCTTCCTCCTCCCCATATTCTTTCTTCCATACTATTCTTTTAGCAGAAAATTTCCAAATGCATTGTTATATAAAACTCACTTCTCTGAGAGAGTGGTCTATAGAATTAAACTTCCTATGAGGCCTTGAAAACCCACAGGAAAAACAAGGTATTTATTAAGAGCAGGTTATGTCAACATATTCTCAAACTTTAGAACCTTCTTTACATTTTTTTGTGAAGTTTTTGCACTTAGTATTTGCAAACTTTAGATACGAGAGGTAGGCCTGATAGACTCAACTAATCACATTTCAAGGCAAATTGAAACTTCTAATCTTGTGTTGAGTAGATATAGGATTGCTTTCCCTCACGGCTTTTTCAGAGTAAGGCAATTAAGCCAGAACAGTTACCTCATATCAAATCAATTGGCAATGGAATAATAATAAAAAAAACCTGTGTTTAATTTGTACTGTACACAAATTTTACTGTGCATGAGATGATCATAGAACTTTCCAAAATTCAAGTGACTTTGAGATGGATACTTTTGTAAATAAAAAGTACATAAAAGTGACTATTAATGCTATAAATATTTCTAATTCTGTGTGCAAAACAATCTCCCCTTGGACTCACAATTAGTTGGAATTTTGCCATGATAAATAATTTGGACCTTGAATGGATGAAAGTGTTTTATTTAATGTGAACCCTTTATGATAAAGGCATTTGGAAACTGTTTAGGAAATGACATCATGGAACTGGTTTCCAAGTGTATTACAAACCTATTATGAAATTACTTCAATAAAAGAAAAATATAAAGGTTAGCTATCTATGCAATTTCAATTTAATTTTACCAATTTTATTTTGTAGAGATAGTGATGAGAAATTATGAGGTGATTTTAGGCAATTATTTGGGTGGTTGAATCTCCCCTGCTCTCTCTTACCACTCTCCCTTTTGGCTGCTCTGTTGAAATGACAGTCTGCTTTCAGTACCTCCAACCACCCAGCTGTCTCGCCCCAGGCCTTCTGCATAGTCTTCTCCCATCCCCAGAGGAAACTCGAGTTTTTGACTCCCCATATAAAGTGAATCCCTTCACACCCTGTGGTCTTTTCTCTGCCTCTGGAACAGTTTCTTTCTAGTGCTTGCCACAGTGACTGATAGCTTTCTTTCTCTAATCTCTCCTCCCCACTAGATGGTCAATTACATGACCGCCCTCCACTTTTGTGCACTCACTCTCACATTCTCTCTTTTCCTGTTTTATGTCTATTTGTACCTCTGTATCTATCACCTATCTTTCTATGCCTCTGAAGCTTGAAAACACAGTCAACTTTCTATTATCTGTATTAAGGGACAGTGATGGGAGAAATCACCTGAGCAGAGATGACCCTCCCCACACTCACTCTTCCCTCTCCCCCACAATCCCCCGGCATAGCACTTCTTCATGGAGAGCCCTGTGAATACATGCCAGGGCCTTTAAAGGGGCTAAGTACTAAGGAAGAGCTTTTCTAAAAATATATTGTCAATAATCACTGGTGTTCATACATTTCTACGTAAGTTTTCTTAAACCATATCAAGAAGTAAGGTAAGTGCCTAAGGCTTACTAAGGATAGAATTCTTATATCTTTTTTTTGTGTGTGTGTTTTTTTAAACCTCACCGGAGGATATTTTTTCCATTGATTTTCAGACAGAGTGGAAGGGAGAGAGGAAGGAGAGAGACACATTGGGGCTGGGGATTGAACCTGAAACCAAGGTACATGCCCTTGACCTGGAATCAAACCCTAGACGTTTTGGTCCATGGGCTGATGCTACAGCTACTGAGCCAAACTGGCCAGGAAAGGAGTCTTATACCTTACACTAGGGGCCCGGTGCACAAAAATGTGTGCACTCCGGGGGTCCCTCAGCCTGGCCTGTGCCCTCTCGCAGTCTGGGACCCCTCAGAGGATGTCCACCTGCTGGCATGCCTGGCCAGCCTGGGTGAGGTGCTGATGGCTGTTTGCAGGCTGGCCAAGCCCCCCAGTGGAGACCCTCACCCCATGGGGGTGTGGCCAGACTGGGTGAGGGGCTAAGGGCCTTTATTAGGCTGCCCACATCCCCTTCAGGGTTCCGGTCCTTACTGGGGTACCTGGCCAGCCTGGGTGAGGGGCTGAGGGCTGTTTTCAGGCTGCCCACAGCTCCCATTGACCCAAGTTCCCAGCGAGGCTGGCTGGAATCAGGTTTTTGGGGTTTATTTATCTTCTATAATTGAAACACTGTTGCTTTAAGCCGAGGCCTAAGCAGGTAATGAAGGTTGCTATTTACTTCAGCTCCGTGGCTTCTATAATGAAACACTGTTGCTGTGAACAGAGGCCCAGCCAGCCTAGGCAGGCAGTTGCAGTGGAAGCCTCCTGTTTGCTCTAGTTCTGTGGCTGCCGGCCTCCATCTTGGCTGGGTTAATTTGCATACAGCTGCTCTGATTGGCTGGTAGGCATGACTTGGTTGGTGGGCATGGCTTAGGTGTCTTGGAGTGATGGTTAATTTGCATATTACTCTTTTATTAGATTAGATGTAATTTATGAAGTTGTAAATTAAAATGTGGCATGTGATAAATAATGTGATGGCAATTATGTCAATGGGTTGAATAAGGAAGCTGCCTCTCCAGGCCTTAAGGAAATGACCAAAAAATCTCGTGGAATGCTCTGGGCTCCTTCCCACTGAGTGCTGGGTCATGGGCACTCAACTGCCCTATCTAAATAACTACCAGAGGGCCAGTAAGTGCCTACCTCTCCCAAGGGAGCCCAGAGCTCCTGGTGGTATTCTGACACTACTCATGGCAGCTGTCACATACCTCCTACACAGAACCAGACCAGGCTTATCCTCTCAGACCATGCCTGCACTGCCTAGACCTCTGAAACAATGCCGACCAGAAAAGGATGTGTAGCATCCAAATACCGTATTTTCCAGCGTATAAGACGACTGGGCATATAAGACGACCCCCAACTTTTGAGAAGATTTTCCTGGGTTAAAAAGCCCAGATGAAGGAGCTGACCAGGGACACTTGTGGTCTCTGTCCAGCTCCATTGAAATGAATGGAGTATGGCCGTTTTTGCAGCGACCGCAGATTTTCAGTCCGGCTTGGAAGTTTCAGCACCAGCCCTATAAGATGACACCTGGGCGTATAAGACAACCCTCGACTTTTGAGAAGATTTTCCTGGGTTAAAAAGTCGTCTTATATGCCAGAAAATACGGTACTTGAGACCAGGCCCTTATAACCACATTTCTTGCCTCCATTATTCTTGATCACCTAGAGAACAGGAAGCTCCCATAATTACTTTTCTCCAATGATCTTTCCCCATCAGGAGACTTTATGTCTTACCCTAGATCTGTCTAACCCCTTTCAACTGTACCCAACAAATTTCTTTTCCGCAGTGAATATTTACCTTACACAATCCATCTTTGCACAGGGCCTCTGTACATTTTTCTTCTCTGAAACCTGTTTCTCCCCTAAAAATACTGTTTCTTCTGTCATATTCCATACCTACACACTCACAGCCAGGAGGAAGTCAAAACTCTTTTACAGTATCATATTAGTTCTGTCTTTTTGTCTTATCTACCCTCCCAGGAAGTGCAGGCATGCTCACTACCTCCACTGCTGCACCTCCTGTTTCATCCATCCTTTTTGTCCTTGCCTAGCTCCCACAGTAGCCCACCGTCTCCTACCTGATGTTTCTTTAAGCCATCCAAAGGATTGCCAAAGTGATCTAGCTAAAACCCAAAGCCAGTCATGTCTTTCTTCTGCTTAATATTGAAATGCCTTCTGGGTGCCTGCAAGATATAGCCAAGCCTCTTGGCGTTGTTTCCACAGTTCCCTGGGGCCTGGCCTCTGCCTGGCTTGTAAGCCTCTCCTCTCACATGCTCCTGTCTATTTAATGGCTGGAGCTCCAGCAAACATCTTACACCATGAGGTTCATGGAGACCAGGAACCCATTCAGAGTGAAGGGGTAGAACTCAAAGGTGCTGTTTCACTTACATATCTAGGCACTCCTGGATGGGGATGTGAAATAGGCTTCTATCTCAGTCATCCTGTTGATATTTGAGGGTTTTCAATTACTTTAAATTATACTTTATCCTACTAATACAGTCTTTAACATGATAAATTGGACTTATTTTTTTAAGTCCTTCCAGCTTTGTGATTCTTGAAAATGAAACTAAAGTTGAGATGAGGTCCATTTACTCTCATGGGGTCTTTACTAGAAATTTATGATAATGACAAGCAGTTGACCATTTTTTGACCTACAAAAACCTGCAATCTCATATCAACCTAATGTGTCATGGTATCTTTTCATATTGCTCAATATTTCAAGTGATTGAAAGCAAAGCCAACATTTCATTTGCAAAGTCAAAGTGGCTTTATTTTTCTTTAGTCACTCAAGTTTCTGTGATTCCCATTCTAAATTTTTGGTCTAGATTTCTGGTATGCTATCGAGAAAAGTTTGGGATATTTTTTCTTTCAAGTGTCTCCCATATTGGTGGGTAAATACTAAATGGCTGTCCCCAAACAGTCCACACCTGGAGCAGGTGCTGCTCTGTTCTCACTGCTTGGGGATGACTGACTGAGAAAACCCTGGTGATATGTTTTCTGGCCTCTCATTAAAATTAATATTGCCAACCAGACCACTCAGAGCACACATTGTCTAGCACTTGAGAAACACAATTATGTTTAAATAAAATCTTTCCTGTTCATGTGTAATTGTTAACACGGGGTTACATACTAGTATAGGAGGTTTCAGAGACATCCTCTTTAAAGTAGAGACACACAGGCAAATCAAGAAAGACGATTTCACAGTATAAGTTGTAGAAAGGATATGGAAAACATTTTTACCTTTATATTTGTAGATATGATTTTATTCTGTTTCAGAGAGGAGGACTTTTAAGATAATAAATCCCAGGAAAGTCATGGGATCAGTTTCCATGTGGTACACTGATTGCATTAGCTCCTTCATTTCTCTGATATTTTGGATGCTGCGTCTACGCCAAGTGAGCCACATTAGATATTCATGGGTTATGTTCCATTCCTGCTTGCTGGGCTCTAACCACCCCTGGTCATGTGATGAGTGGTGTATCTACTAATCTGGTAAGACTGTATTTTGAACTCTGTGGGACCCTGCAGGAATTCAGTCCTTAGGACATGCGAGTCCAGGCAATGCTTCCAAAAATCTAGAGTGGGGAGGCCTCAGTTTGTTCACTTATTCAAATACGATGATGAGATAAAATAGGACCTGAATTATTATAAAACAATGGGCTCTCTGCAGAAGTGAGATGAACAGAGAGGTGGCAGGTTCCAGCAATCCTTTCCAGAAGTGCGTGGATAGAATGTCACAGTTAATCTGTGGGATAGCAGGCCTGGGACACAGTACATTCTTTTAGTTTGCATCATACTCCCAATGTTATGCCTCATTGTTTTAAAGGCAGGGAGGAATGATCAGCCTCTGGAGAGGATAACAGAAGCAGAATGTGTACTTACTAGTACATGCTACTGACTTGCTCATTCATTCATTCAGTCAACAAGTACATGTTGAGCTCTTACTATAATCTAAGTGTCAGTTGGGACATTGACATACAATACTGAGTAGACATACATGATCCTTCTCGGGACACTTATAACTTAGTGAAAAGGCAGATGCTGATTAAATAATTTAAAAAACAGGTAACTGCAAGCTGTGCAATGTATTATGAGAGAAAAATTCAAGTAATCCTGAATGAGGGACTAGTGAGAGGCCATTGTTACTTTTGATTAAGATAATCTGACAAGAATAACATAGTACCCAAAATACAACCACCATCAGTGTAGTGCTTTGCAAGCAGATAGATATGAATATAATATCTGCCCTATCATTAACCAGCTAAGTGATACTGGCAACTTACAAACCTTTCCATGTTCACTTTCCATGTTGAATGATGACCAAACAGATAATGCTCACCTCTAACAGCAGCTGGGAAGATAAACTTCAGCAATAATGGAAGCATTTAGGTCACTATCTTGCAAACAGCAAGCCGCACTCAGTGCCTTGTTAGATGTTATCATTACCAGCGGTGGTAGGCTATCTGTGGGGGTAACATTATGTTTCCCAAGAAGATTCATGCCCCAATCCCCAGGACTGTGTATTTGTTACCTTAGATGCAAAAGAGGCATTGCAGATGTAATCAAGATTACTAATAACAGTGTACCTTAAGATAAGGAGATTATATTTGGATTATCCAGCTAGGTTCAATGTAATCACATGAGGGAAAGGTAGAAGGGGAAGGCAAGAGATTCAAAGCACAAGAAGGAATGCACATGCCTTTGCTGGCTGGAAGATGGATGGGGCTACATATCAGGGAAATGAGAACATCAGTCCTACAACCATAAAGGAATTCATACTGCCAACAACCTGAATGAGTCTGGGAGATCTTCTTTCAGAGCCTCCAGATGGCTGGCATTTTCATTTCTGCCATGAGGCTCTGAACAGACCCAGTAGAGCCTGACAGAACTTTGTGCTATTGCTTTAAACTGCTAAATTTGTGGTATTTTGTAACAGAGCATTAGGAAATAAATAAACCATTTCCATTTTTTTGAACTTCAACAGGTATCTTATCTAATAAAAGAGAGACATGCAAATTGACCATACCTCTGCTACACCCACAAGCCACGCCCACAAGTCAATCAGGAGTGAGTATGCAAATAAACCCAACCAAGGTGGCAGTGGCCACAGAGCTGGAGTGAACAGGAGGCTTGGGTTGCCTTTGGCAATGGAGGAAGCCAAGCTCCCCACCTGCCCTGGCTGGCTGTGAGCTCTGCTCAAGGCTACAAAGTTTCAATTATAGAAGGAAAATAAACCCCAAATACCTGCTTCCAGCCCGTGTGGCCTCTGCTCAAGGAGGGTCTGGGAGCCTGGGTTGCCTGAAGGCGGGGCCAGCTGACAAACAGCCATCAGCCACTCATCCAGTCTGGCCAGGCACCCCAGTGGGGACCCCCACCCTGAAGGTGCTGTGACAAGCCTGCAAGCAGCCATTAGCCCCTCACCCAGGCTGGCCACACCCTCATGGGGTGAGGGCTCCCACTGGGGGTCTTGGCCAGCCTGCAAATAGCCCACAGCCCCTCACCAAGGCTGGCCAGGCCCTCCAGTGGGACCCCCCTCATCCTGAAGGGGGTGTGGCCAGCCTTTAAACCACCATAGGTCCCTTGTCCAGGCTACCTCGTGCCCCAAAGGAACCCCTACCCTGATCTGGGATACCCTTTAGGGAAAACCAGCTGGACCCCACCAGTGCACCAGGCCTCTATACTAATAAAAGGGTAATATGCTAATCAGACTGGGAAATCTTCCAGGAGACCTTTTGGGCGTTCTTCTGGACAAAGCCATGGTGGTGGGGCCGAGGTAGAGGCAGTTAGAGGCCAAGAGGGGAGGGCAGTTGTGGATGGTCAGGCTGGTGGGGGGCAGGGCTGTTGGGGGTAAGCAGACCAGCAGGGGGCCCAGTTGGGAGCAAGCAGGCAATCAGTGGGGGTCAGTTGGAGGTGATCAGGGCAGCAGGGGGGGCAGTTTGGGGTGAGCAGGCCAGCAGGGGGGCAGTTGGGGGCGAGCAGGCCGGCATGCAGAGTGGTTAGGGGCAATCAGGCAGGCAGGCAGACAGGTGAGCAGTTAGGAGCCAGCAGTCCCGGATTGTGAGAGGGATTTCTGATTGCCAGTTTAGGTCCAATCCCTGTAAACCAGCAGTAGGACATCCTTCGATGTGTCCCAGATTGGAGAGGGTGCAGGTTGGGCTGAGGAACACCCCCTCCCCCATGCACAAATTTCATTCACCGGGCCACTAGTTATAATAATAAGATCCACATCTCAAAAAATATTGAAAAATTGTATTGAGATAATTTACATAAAATAAAGAGCATAGATTTTAGTCTATAATTTGATGAGTTTTGAAATGAATATTCATGTGACCATTCACAGTAACCACACTGTAGAATGTTCCATCACCACATAGCATCTACTCCTACCCCTTGGCAGAGAACCCCTCCCCTACCACCCTACATGTTGTTTCTTTGTTTTTTTTTCCAGTGTCATATAAATATCATCAAGTGGTTTTGTATCTGGCTTCTTTTACTTAGCCTAACTTCTTTGGAGACACTTTCATGCTTTTTCATGCATCATTTATTTTATTGCTGAGCAATGTCCCATTGTATAGATGTATGTATCACATTTATTCATCAATAGGTGCACATGTGCACTATTTTTAATTTTTGACTATTAGTAATAAAACTGCCATTCGACATTCAAGTGCAAGTCGGTGAGACCATATGTAGTTACTTCTCTTGGGTAAATACTTAGGGACAAGATTTTTGGGTCAAATAATAAATATAGGTTTAACTATGAAGGACTATTAAACTGTTTTTCATGGTGGACATACTATTCTGCGTTCAAACCAGCAATGTAGAAGAGTCCCATTTACTTCTACTCCTCACCAGCACTTAATAGTGCCAGTATTCTTAATTTTAGTCATTCTGTGCAGGTGTATAATGGTAATTCTTTGTGGTGTTAACTTGCATTTCTCTATTGACTAGTGGATTGTATGACTTTAATATTGGGTTGTAAATATTTATATATTATGGATGGAATTCTTCTATCAGATACCAGTCTGGAGCTTATCTTTTATTTTATTACTTATGGCTTTTGAGGAGAGTTTTGAGTTTTAATGAAGTCTAATTTGTCATATTTTAACTTTACAGTTTATGCTTTTTGTGTCCAATCTAAAAAACTTTGCATGCCTAACTCAAAGCCACAATAATTTTTTTCTATATTTTTACATTGTTTATGGTTTTCTCTCTTACATTTATATCTCTGGTCCTTTCAGTTAATTTCTGTATATGTGTGAGGTAAAGGTTGACATACATTATTTTTCATACTAGAGGCCTGGTGCACGAAATTAGTGTATGGGGGGCATGGGGTCCCTTCAACCCAGCCTCTCTGGGACCACTTGGGGGATGTCCGACTGCCGGTTATCCCTCTCACAATCCTGAATTGCTAGCTCCTAATCACTCACCTGCCTGCCTGCCTGCCTGCCTGATCGCCCCTAACTGCCTCCCATGCTGGCCTGGTTGCTCCATGCAGCCTGCTATTCAGTCATTTAGTCGTCCCTCACTAACCTCCCTGCTTGCCTGACTATAGGCAGCCATCTTGAGAGGTTCTGAGGGTTAATTTGCATATTAACTCTTTATTTTATAGGACTAGGGGCCCGGTGCACAAAAATTAGTGCACTCGGGGTGGAGGGAGTCCCTCAGCCTGGCCTGTGCCCTCTCATAGTCTGGGACCCCTCAGTGGATGTCCTATGATGGCCCCAGTCTGCCAGGCGCCTTTTGTGTGTGTGTGTGTGTGTGTGTGTGTGTGTGGCCACTGGGGACCTGCCCCCAGCTGCATCTGAGGCTCTGAGCAGTCCTCCTGTGTGTGTCTACCTGCTGGGGACCTGCCACCAGGCACACGGTGGAGGTTTGGAGCAGGCACCCCCTCTATGTTGATCTCTCAGACTCTTGCCCTCCCCTGCATGTTGTTCTCTTTTTTGGGCTGTGGCCAGGGCTGGGTGCTGCCTGCCTCCCAAGCTTGCCTACTGCCCATCTTCCTCCAGCCACCAGAAAGCAGGGAAAACCTCGCCTCGTGGTCAGGCCAGCCTTTTCCTGCTACCTGATCCCCAGAAGGGACCCGGGAAGCCGCCAAGCAGGCTGCCGACTCTTTCTCACTCACCCGTCCCCTGCTGCCTTCCTTTCCCACTTCCCTGTGCTGCCAAGGGGTCTGGGGAGCTGCCAAGCAGGACCCCGGCCCCTGCAGCCTTGCTTTCCCGCTCCCCGGTGCCCCGCAAAGGGCCCGGGCAGCCGCCAAGCAGGCTGAGACCCCCCCCGCTTCCTCTTTCCCACTCCCCGGCCCGCCACCTTGCTTTCCCACTTCCTGGTGCCCTGAAAAGGGCCTGGAAAGCCAACCAAG
>PVJC01043124.1:0-14618 GCA_004026665.1 Murina feae
AAGTCTTCCAGCTGCCATCCAAGACATCAAGGAGCAGAAATGCCATTCTGGTAGTGCCCTATCTAATACCCTGACCCACGCACACACAAAAATATGTGAAAGATAATGAATGATTGTCATTGTTTTAATGAAACTAAGTTTTGGGTAACTTGTTCCACAGCAGTAGATAAACTAATATAGAGTCCTAATGAATAGGATTGGAGTTCTATGTGAGAGTGGTTTCAGAATAGTGGGATGGGAAATAAGACTGAAGAATGTGAGGAGTGAAGATGAGGAAAATGAAACCAGCAAGTAAGCTTCTCTGGAAAATTTCCATGAAAGCAACTCCCTGGTATTTGGAAAATTCGAAACAAGTTTGAATCCAAAGCAAACAGTAGCCTCCATGCTTCTGCTCATCATCATAGGATTAAGATCATGTGTTTGGTAGAATCTAGGAGGGACTTCGGTTACTAGGTTTCATGAATTCCTCTGAATTCTAAAAGGCACTAAGAAGGAATCCAAGGTGAATCAGTGAAACACTCGAGAAGAAGACATTATCTGAGAAGCAGTCTCTGCTCACAACTTCCAGCAGATTCCATTGCCTTCGGTAAGGCTCAAGCCCTTTAGCCTGGCATCTAAGAGTCTCCTTGGCATTTCTGTTTCCCAATTTACCCGTTATATTCCCCACACTCCAGCAGAACTGCAATGCTGAAGAACATCACTATTTGATGTTTTCCAAACTCTTCTGCACTTGGCCACCTTTGGGAGGAAGCTCTGGGACACCAGCTGAGGTGTTTGTCCTGTAGAGACTGCCACACTCTGGTTTTGCTGCTCACATCCTCATGAGGCTGTTTCACTTTCCTGTATTTCTTGTAAATTGGTAGTTGGGTTCAGAACCTTAATTAGATTCAGGTTTGATTTTTTTGGCAAGGCTACTTCGATGGTGGTGCTGTGCACTTCAGCAGGAGGTACTTAAGGTCTGTTCTCTTTCTGTCCATAAACTTTTGAAAGGAGTCCCCTTTCAAACAATGGAACCCTTGATTGGGGTATGCTGCCACCAGGTGGTGACAGCACACATCGCCACAGGTTCCAACAGAAACACGTTCGGGAAATGCCAGAAAATGGGACTTGTTTTCCGAATTGAGCCTACGTTAAATCACCATGATTGTTAAACATCAAAGCTACTTATATATATACTAGGGGCCCGGTGCACAAAAATTTGTGCACTCGGGAGGTCCCTCAGCCCGGCCTGTGCCCTCTTGCAGTCTGGGACCCCTCTGGGGATGTCCACCTGCTGGCGTGCCTGGTCAGCCTGGGTGAGGACCTAAGGGGCGTTTTCAGGCTGCCCACAGTCCCTTCAGGTTTTGGGTCCTTATTGGGGTAACTGGCCAGCAGGTTTTGGGTGAGGGGCTGATGGCTGTTTGCAGGCTGGCCAAGCCCCCCAGTGGGGACCCTCACTCCATTGGGGTTTGGCCAGCCTGGGTGAGGGGCTGATGGCTATTTGCTGGCTGGCTAAGCCCCCCAGAGGGGACCCTCACCCTATTGGGGTGTGGCCAGCCTGGGTGATGGGCTGAGGGCTGTTTTCGGGCTGCCCACAGCTCCCATTGAACCAATGTCCCAGCAAGGCTGGCTGGAAGCAGGTTTCTGGGGTTTATCTTCTATAATTGATACACTGTTCCTTTAAGCCGAAGCCTAGGCAGGTAACGAAGCCTCCTGTTGGCTTCAGCTCTGTGGCTTCTATAATAGAAAGAATGTTGCCTTAGTAGACACCCAGTTGGCCTAGGCAGACAGTTTCCTCTATCACTGGTGCAACAGAAGCCTGCTATTTGGTTCAGCTCTGTGGCTTCTATAATTGCAACTACATTGCCTGAGCCAGGAGAAGCCCAGCCGGCCTAGGCCGACAGTTTACTCCTGGTGCAACGGAAACCTGCTGTTTACTCAGCTCCGTGACTGCCAGCCTCCATCTTGGCTGGGTTAATTTGCATACAGCCACTCTGATTGGCTGGTGGGCATGGCTTAGGCATCCTGTAGAAATGGTCAATTTCAATATTACTCTTTTATTAGATTATATATATATATATTTATTGATTTCAAAGAGAGTAAGCGGGGGAGAGAAAGAGAGAGAGAGAGAGAGAGAGAGAGAGAGAGAGAGAGAGAGAGAGATCGCTCCCTCCCCTAGCTTATGGCTGTGCTGAATTTTTCTTGCTCCCCTCCATTCTCAGGTCAATTCTCCTCCTATCCCTCCCCTAGGAAACTGGCTTCTTTGGATTCTATCACTGGGCTGCCTTACATGCTGGCTTCCAACTGAATTTGGCCCAATTTATTCTTCATGCTTCTTCCCTACTTTGCTGTTTCTGAGTGCTACTTCTGTCAACTACAACTTCTTCTCTTGGTGGCCCCTTTCTGTGGCTTTTCACCCAACTTCGGTTAATACAATTTCTCTTCTTGGTCTTTGGACTTTAGGATTTCAATAATTCCCCTCTATTTTATTCTCTGGAAGTCTCAACCCTCTTCCCTCTCTTTTGGTTTCCTACTCCCCTTACCTCAGTGAGTATTATGTTCTTTAAGATGTTTCTTTAAAAATGCCAGCTGAGGGCATCCTGCTGGGATTCGCTCAGATTCTTCTCCTTCAGCTTTCATTTTCTCCTCATTCCACTTGATGCAAGCACCTTCCCACTTCACTGAGAGGTTCACACAGTCACCACCTTCTTAGCCAATGATTAATTCTCAGTTCTCATTTAACTTTTAATTTACCAGCAGCTTAAAAAAATGTTTTTATTGATTTTAGGGAAAGGGATAGAGAGAGAGAGAAACATCGATTGGCTGCCTCCTGCCTGCCCCCTACTGAGGATGGAGCCTGAAACCAGGCATGTGCCCTGACCAGGAATTGAAACAGTGACCTCTTGGTGCATAGGACAATGCTCAATCCACTGAGCCACACCAGCGGGTTTACCAGAAGCTTTTGATGCACTCCTTGAAGCACTTCCCAGTCCCCTTGTGGTTGTCCTTGTACATTGTTAGCCACCCCTCTTCCTGAGCACATCATGGTGGCATATCCCAGTGTTCAATTCCCAAATCTCCTCCATCTCTACTCTCTTCCTATTCATCTCACCCACTCGTGGAGTGTTTCTTCGAAGGGCACTTTTCAGACCACTTTATCTTAGCACTCTTCCCACATTGCTTTCTACCTCTTGTCCATGCTTCGTTTTCTTAGTGTCAAGGCCTGAAATGAAATCCCTTGTTGACATTTGTTCTCTGTCTTGCCCACTAGAAGCTTTGTGAGAGCAGGGATTTGGTGGTGTACAGTAAATATTTGTTGGGTGGGTAAATGAGTGAGTGGTATCACTTTCATCTCAGTCTCCACACACAGCAAGCATTTGGTAGTTGCCCAGTGGAGAGGCTTAGAATCCAGGCCCTGATTCAGAAAATTCCAGACCTAGTGCAGGCCCCTCCAGGTCTTGGAGTGGAAAGTATGTGAACTCCCTGGGATTCCCTGAAGGCTCTGCAGGTCTTTGTCAAGGGCACAGTGATAACTTAGCTACGGGGTTGGAGGTTTCAGAGGACTGTTAGTAAGCCTTCTTACTTGGCCATTTCCATGGCCATTTCTTCAGCTGAGCCCTCCTCTTTGTCCTCAAGTTTAGTTCTACACACATTCCAGAGTCCTCTGCCGGCCCTGCTATGGGGTAAGGCAGAGCCTGGAAGCTTTGCTGTGATGAACTCATGGCAAGGAGGAGTCCACAATAGCCGTTACAGGAGGCGAGAGGACTGAGTGCAAAACAGAGGTCAGACAGCTAGGCCCCAAAGCGCCTGATCAGCCGCCCATCTGGTCCTAGTGTACTGGCCTGAACTTTTCTGACCCAGGACCTGCTGCCTTGTCTTAATCTAGAAATATTCCTCAGAGTGAACAGGTTGGGCCTTCCATGTTTCAACCCAGCTTCAGGGATTCTGGGAATCCTAGCTGGCATGGATAGCTTCTGAACTTAGAGTTAAAGCTGTTTCAAGACTTGTTTGTACCCAAGAAGGGTGGTCTGTGGGCTCCAGTTACTGTAGATGATCCTCCAGATGACTTTTTCTTCTGCTGATCATGGCTCTCGGGTGTACACTGTACTGCAGCTGAGGATAAATGAAGAATCACTTTTGTCCTTGGCAAATGTGGATGCTCATTCACTCACATGCCATTAAAAATTTATTGAGCTGTTATGTGTGAATAGTTTTTTGAGATGTTTAACAATATTCCTTGTCCATGTAGTTCATCACTCTCCCCTCAACTCACCCCTTCACTGCCCCTTTCTCCCTTCATTCAAGGTGCTGCCTTTTTTGTTGTCTATGTTCCCCAGGGAAGGGGTATGATAGACATATAAAAAAAATCAAAGAAGGCTTTCTTGCTTTGGCATTCCATAATTAGAGAAGACTCCAAGAATAGATAAAATTCCTTAAGGGGAAAGAGAGAGAGAGAGAGAGAAAGAGAGAGAGAGAGAGAGAGAAAGAGAGAGAGAGAGAGAGAGAGAGAGAGAGAGAGAGAGACTTCTCAAACCCCACCCTCAAAGAAGAGGTTGCCCTGAGGCTGGGAGAAAGAAAAGACAAGGGGGAAATAATGGGAATACAGCCCCAGAGGCCAAGCTGAAGCTTGGGGATTCCTTTACTCCAAGGAAGGAGCAGCCTGATTCCCATGCTCTTAGATGTGGCAGAGGGGAAGAGTGCGTCCAGGCCAGCAGGGTCCTGGCTGTCGGGAAGAAGAGAAATAGTGGTGGTAACTGCCATGGCTGATGGCCAAAGGCCAGAAGCCCACCGCCATCATCTTAATGGGCTGGGGGGAAATTGTGCGATGGAGTCCGCAAGACTGAGATAAATTTCTGTTCTTTTGGAAGAATGGGAATTCAGACTAAAAATTAAGCTAAGTTTTTACACACACACACACACACACACACACACTATATTTCAAGAAGAATTTTTGAGTTCCTACTGTGTACCAGGCTGGGATCAGCTACACAGACACCATGGTCTGTGTACACCCATCTACACCCTGGCCATGCTGGGACGCTCCTAGGCTGAACAGAGTGGATTTTTTGAGTTTCTCTGAAATGCACCTGTTTATCTCCTTTTCCCAGTCAGCACCCCTCTCAACTCCAGCATGGCATATAGGAGTCTTCACCATGGGTCCCCTGCTTACTTGCTCTTTTTTTCCCCTGCCACACTGAACCTTCTGTGCTCCACCCAAAATGCCTTTCTCCCAGGAAACTTGTTTTCTTGCCTCTGTGCTTCTGCCCACATAGCTTCCTGCCTGGGGAATTTTTTCCGTGTCATTTTGTTTTGTAAAGGCCTAACACCAGTACTTTAATCCCCTGGTCAGAAATAATTGCTCCTCTCCTGGAGCTCTAGCCAGCATGGCTGTGTGCACTTTTATTTAGTACCTCTGTTTGGTCCTTTATTAGAGATAGTTGGTAATGGATTTGCCTTTTCTGTCTTTGAGTTACCTTGAGCAGAAGCTACATCTCTGGCATTATCCTGAGGGTCTGGCATAGGGGCAGACACCTGTGACTTCTGAAAGGATGAATAGCATAAATCACCCTGTGTGAGAGGGGAGGGCATTTGGTTGTAGAGATGATGCATACAAGTGCACATTAAATGTTCAAAAGATTGTAGGGGGTAGTCTGGCCGGGTGGCTCTGTGGTTGAGTGTCACGGTTTGATTCCTGGTCAGGGCACATGCCTGGGTTGTGTGCTCAATCCCTAGTGGGGGGTTTGCAGGAGGTAATTGATCAATGATTCTCTCTCATCATTGATGTTTCTATCTCTCTCTCCCTCTCAGACACCAATAAAGATATGTTTAAGATTGTAGTGGGTCTTATTATTGCTGCTAATGGTGTTATTCTTGGTAGAAATGTTACATTCCGAATGGTCTGACCCACCCAGTTAGTGACTCATGAAATAGGGAGCAGCAGAATTACAATCCAATCTCCTTATTGCCCAAATGAGGAAATAGGCCCACAGAAACCTGCTTCCTTGCACTGGACTGTTTTCTCTTGTAGCATATTCTCCTTAATTCAGCAATATTTAAACTCTTTTGACTGTGTACACTCAAAATAATTTTGGAAAACTTTAAATAGACATCTGCATTTTCTCACAGGGGATTTTGAATGGTCACAAGGAGTGTAATTTATGGATTACTAGAGGCTCAGTGCATGACATTCATGCGGGGGGTGAGGGGGTGGGGGCGAATCCTCAGCCCAGCCTGCACCCTCTCGCAGTCCAGGACCCTCGGGGGATGTCTGCCTGCTGACATAGGACATCACTCGAGGGGTCCTTAGTGCTGCCGTGGAGGTGGGAGAGGCTCCCACTGCTTGCCAGCCATGAGCCCAGCTTCTGGCTGAACAGGAGGAGCGCACTGACCACCAGGGGGCAGCTCCTGCATTGAGTGTCTGCCCCCTGGTGGTCAGTGTGCATCATAGCCACTGGTTGCTCCTTCGATTGGTTGATTTGCATATTAGGGTTTTATTATATAGGATTGTAAATACAGGAGTGGGCAAAAGTGGGTTGTCAGTTGTAACACAAATAAAACAACAATTAATAAATAATACAAGAATAAACTTCACATACTCACAACTGTAAACCTAATTTTGCCCACCCCGTATATGTTTTAAGCTGGATTATTATAAACCTCTCAAAGTAAAGCTGTAACATCCAGTGGATGGAAAAATACCTAAGTGACTTGATACCTATAATCATCCATTAAAAAATAATACATAAACAAAAATACACAACCGGTTTTTAAACACTTGCTTATTTCCCCCTCTCTGTTCTCCTTAACTCATATTTCTCTTCCACAGAATATTGTCTGAATGCGATATTTTGACTTGAAAGTCTTTTATTCAGCGGCCTCTTATACTTCAGCCTCTCAGACAGGCAGAGCAGAGAACCTTTAGGGCAGTGAAACGACGCTGCATGATACTGTCACGGTGGGTACCTGTCATCATACATTTGTCTGAACCCAGCAAATGTGCAACATCGAGAGGGAATCCTAACGCAAACCATGGTGCTCGAGTGACGATCTGTCAATGCAGGTTCATTGGCTGTAACACAGGTGCCGCTCTGGTAGGAGACACTGTTACTGGGGGAGGCTATGCAGGTGTGGGGGCCACGTGCTTGGGGGGAATCTATCTCCTCTCAAATTTGCTGCGAACCTAAAACTGTTCTAAAAAAAAAGGTCTATTTACAAAATACATAAACAGCCCTGACCGGTTTGGCTCAGTGGATAGAGCATGGGCCTGCGGACTCAGGGGTCCCAGGTTCGATTCCGGTCAGGGGCATGTACCTTGGTTGCGGGCACATCCCAGCAGGGAGGGTGCAGGAGGCAGCTGGTCGATGTTTCTAACTCTCTATCACTCTCCCTTCCTCTCTGTAAAAAATCAATAACATATATTAAAAAACACATAAACACACACACAGGTATTTATACTTAATATGTTTTTTCTTTCCTGTGGCTGTAATTTTTTTTCTCCTGGACCAAGTTATCATTACAACTGTCATTTATACAGCGATGACCATTTACACACATAATGACCAGTGAAATGTATTTAGAAAGACTTCAACCATGACGCCGGGGTGGTATTGACGGTACCTTGCGTTATCTAAGGGACAGTGTGGCCTCGGGGCGGATTTATTCCTCCTGGCGACACAAGGTAGTAAGATCTGGAGGGGAGGACCGATGAGAACCGTGACCAGCCGCGACTTCCTCGCAGATCGACTTTAGGGCACCACGTCAGCGAGCGGGGGTCCGTGGAAGCTGCGTACGTCCGCGCCGCTGAGAGACTCTCGGCACGTCCTCCACCCGCGCGGGAAGGCTGGTCCCGGCCCGAAGACTCACTCACCTCAGCTGCCCCGGGGGCCGCTCGCCACGCCTGCCCCGAGACAAGCACTTCCCGCTTCCGGTCCGAGGACCAGCGCGCCCCCGCCGCGCCCCGCCCCTTCCGGCCCGGGAGGTTTGATTCCCTTGGCGGGCGGAAGCGGCGTGAACCGCAGGATCTGAAGGGCTCGGAGCAACTCCTGGTCGCTCAGCGTCGCCCGGACCCTAAGCCGGCACCTCGCTCTCTGCGCCCCTCAGGTCAGTTCTCCCGCCGCGGGCCCGGCAGTGCGGGGGGACGGCGGCGAGACCCCGTTTGCTCCCAGCTGAGAGTCTTACCCCCGTGACGGGTCGCGTTCCCCCGACGGGATACTTAGCTTTTCCGACCCCCAGGTTTCTCCTCTGTGAGTGGGGATAACGGCCGTACTTACCTGCAGTAAAGTCGGGGCAGGCGCAGCGTTTGCCACCCAGGCGGCTGCAGCAGATGTGAATTCCCGTGCCGCGTTCCCGTGACCCTGTCTCTGCGGAAGAAACTCAGAGAAGGGTTTCCAGGTATTTCTATTCGTGCAACTCCGTTCACGGGGGGCAGTTCAGGAAATAGGAAATGTGCGGTGTGTTAGCACCCCTTTCCCGCAGCCCCGCTCCTTCCTCTCCCGTTACTTTCCCCAAGTCGTGGCTCTCAGGAGGCGCACGCCCGCAGGGGACTGTGCACCCAGCGCTGTGTCGGGGAAGGGAGCAGGGGCCACTCCCACGGGAGGGCGTCCCGAGAGGGGGGGCGTCCCGAGAGCGGGGCCAGGCCTCTGGCTCCCAGGACGAGCAGTTGTTCTGGAGCTTCCCCTTCGTCATTTCTCTTTGGTTGTGGGGTGGGGGTAGGCGGGGAAGGTGGCAGGAGGGAGTGTTATCAGAGGTGCCTGCAGTTTTGCTCAGAGGCCAGTGATTTTTTAAATTTATTCATATTTTGGTTTCTGTTTACCATGTCGTGTGGAAGAAATCAGAAACGCCCTTTATTGCACCTTCACGGGCCTGTTTCACCCGTGGGTCTTCCCACGGTGTCTACTGTGGGTCAAGGAGCTGAGCCGATCAGCCCCTGAACACCGTTAGGCACGCGTGTCTCTGCCGGTGCTCCCTGGAGCCTCTGCGAGGGAGCAGGACAGAATGTTAATGGAATGTATTGCAAGGGACGGAATGAGTTATTCTGTATTCTACCTCTCACTTGAAATATCCTCAGAATCAGGCTCTGACCAAGCTCCCTAGGTAAGGTACATGTATTACTCAGCGATGAGTAGCATAGTCTAAAATTTAGGCCCTGCGTAATGCCCCGTTAATAAGAAAATGGCCCCAGTTTGTTGCTGCCCTATAAAATTTAATGATAGACTTCCTCCTGTTATCTGGGCAATTTCTTGTTTGCTCAGAGAAATTCAAGATCTCAATTATATATGCCTCCATTCCTTTTTTAAAACTTTCATTTATTTTTATTTTAAAAATCTTTATTGCTGAAAGTATTATATAGGTCCTTTTCCCCATTAACCTCTTCCAGCCTGCTCCTCCCCCTCCCCCTCCCCTGGCTCTCTCCCACCCCTTTATCTGTGTCCATGGGTTATGCATATGCATACAAGTTCATTGGGTGATCTCTGCCCACCCACCCTTCCCTCCCCTCCCAGTTCCATTGAGCCACACTCAGAAGGACATTTAGGTGTTTGATTGGGGTCTAGTTTCTGCCTTCATTGTCTACATTTGGTGGGCTGCCTTCCGTTTTGACTGGTCATACACCTCCTTTAGCAGCTGTAAAGTTGTATTACTCCAATCACAAGTCTTTTCTGTGTTCAGTATTTCCAAACTCTAGAGGATCCCAGCTCCACACCTACATTTAAAAACCAGGTAAAATCTATCATTATAGCTGTTTGCCGTGTAAACACATTTTCTTATTCAGTAGCAAAAATGATGTTCCCTGGATTCAATAGATATAATGCAGGCCCATATAAGTAGTATGCAAAGACAGTGTAATTTGAGGGAAGGGAAGGGTATATAAAGAAAATGTAAGAAAGTGAAAAAGAAGGTGCATGGTTCAATCTTAACATTGGTGAGAGCTGATCTTTGCTAGTTGGTTAGAGCCCATGATCTGGAAGTTCAGAAGTCACTTGGGAGAAATCTGTCAAGAAGTGAATTATGAAATTGTTTTAGCCCTTGTCAGGGGAAGTGAATTCCTACATCTTACCAATTGCTTTCTCTCTTCTGTGTGGCAAGCTGAAACAGCCTAGTCCTTGTATGGAATTTAGACTTGCAGTAATGGCAATTAGGATTCTTGTTTTTTCTATTTGTGCAACTCAGTTTACTGGGGCAGTTCAGTAAAAAAGGAAATGTGAAATGTGTTATTACCCCTTTCCCACAGTCCAACTCCTTCCTCTCCCTTTACTTTCCCAAAGTAGTGGCTTTCAGGAGGCTCACCCCAAAAGGGGAATATGCACCCAGGGCTGTATCGGTAAAGGGAGCAGCTCGCACTGGGAAACCCCTTCACCTTCTTCTACCTCCGCCAGCCCCTTTGTGTTTCCTCTTTAGCCCTTGGGTGCTGAATACCGCAATACTGCATTAGTTGGGGATTTGCTCTCTAGTGAACCTGATAGTCCACTTTTACAGCAGACAACTTTCCAAACAGATTTATAGCCTGACATTCCTCCATTTCAATCTCCTATTTTTTCTCTTCTCTGTCATCAGGATTCCAAATATTTCTTAGCATTGTGTTGACCTCAGTACCTTTATTGCTGTTACTGTTTTGAAATTTCTTAGTCTTATGATTTTTGTTTGTTTTTTTGGGGGGGCGGGGAGTGGTGGAGGTGTGGTGGAGGTGCGGCTCTACTTCATTCCCACATTTGCAGCACTGACAAATACCCTTTCCAAGATTTCGGAATTAGTACTGCTGTTAAGGATATTTCTAATCCTGTCCCTTAGATGCCCAGTGAGAATTGATTTGCCCCCTGTGGTGTCTCCTTGCTTGGAGTAACTTTTGCCACTCCAATGGAAGCAGAAATGTTTCATTGTATGTCACCAACTTTTCATCAGCTTGAGGACCTGACTGTGCTTCTGCTGTTTTCCTGCCCCATTCATGCAGGTTAAGCTCGATTACAAGGTCAGCCTGCTTATTAAGTTGATCCAATGCCACCCATTCCTAGGAAATGGCTAATATTGTTTATTGGATCATAATATCTTTTGCCCTGATCTTTATCTTTCTTGGTATTTCAGCTTTGATGTTGAGACTAAAACCAGTTGTTTTTTTAAAAAAATATATTTTATTGATTTTTTTTTTACAGAGAGAAAGGGAAAAGGATAGAGAGTTAGAAACATCAGTGAGAGAGAAACATTGATCAGCTGCCTCCTGCACACCCCCTATTGGGAATGTGCAAGCAACCAAGGTACATGCCCTTGACCAGAATCAAACCTGAGACTCTTCAGTCTGCAGGCCGACGCTCTATCCACTGAGCCAAACCGGTTAGGGCTGAAGACTTTTTATGGCTGATAATAAATTACCTAAGGCATCAGAGTGCTTTAGGCATTTAAAAAAGATATTTTATTTTATTTCTTTAAATTTTATTGAATTTATTGGGGCGGCATTGGTTAATAAAATCATATAGGTTTCAAATGTACAATTCTATAATACATCATCTGTATATTGTATGTGTTTACCACTGAAAGTCAAGTCTCCTTTCATCATTATTTATCCCCTTTACCCTCTTCTACCTCCCCTAACACCTAAAAGGATATTTAAAAAAATACCTTTTGTGGTTCTTGATTTATAGCCTGACATTCCTCCATTCCAGTCTCCTACTCTTTCTCTTCACTGTCATCAGGATTCCAAACATTTCTTAGCATTGTGTTGACCTCAATACTTTTACTGCTGTTATTGACTGTTTTGAAATTTCTTAGCCTTCTTTCTTTTTTTTTTTTTTTTGAGGGTATGTGTGTGTGTGTGATTCTATTTCATTCCCACATTTGCAGCACTGACAAATGCCCTTTCCAGGATTTCTGAGTTAGTACTGCTGTTAAGGATATTTCTAATCCTGTCCCTTCGGGTGCCCAGTGAGAATCGATTTGTCCTCTGTGATGTTTCTAGGCAGAACTTTGCTTTTGATAATTTCATTTCATTTTTTTCTCCACCTCAACTTAAGAAGATAACCCATCCTCACTGTAGTAAGGACTTGGCAATTACTCCATCTTTTTTTTTTTTTTTTTTTTTCCTTTATAAACCCACTGTACTGCTGAGGTTGAACTCACACTCTAGGACTTTGTAGGTCACTCGGCTCTAGATAAGACAGGATGAAGAACAGAGAACTTGAAGGTAGTGGGCTTACTGGAACTCTGACTATCTGGCTCTAGAAATGAGCACTAGCACCAGGTTTCAGCTACTGAGAGGCAGTGAGCAAGATGTGTGAGCTTGGCTCTTTCCAGGGGAACTTTGCTTCTCAAGTCCCAGTTGGCTGTGCCCAGCCTTTCAGATTGTTAGAGAGAATGGGGTCCTGGCATCCTGAACCCTGTGCTGCCAGAGCTAATCCACCGCTGGGTCACGGGGCAGGGGAGGGAGGGGGGGGAGGGGGGAGGGGGGGAATTTGTACACAGGAGACAGGCCAGGCAGAGGAGGATCTCATCCCTAGCTGGGTCTTTGCCTCAAACCCCTTTGTGAACTCCAGAGCCCTAGTGTGCTGTGCCGGACTATATGGAAGATTCTCTGTGCCTGATTCAGTGACCTCCATTTCCCTGGCCCCTCTGATTCCTGTTTGTCTACCTAAGGGCTGTGTGGGCATCTCTTCCCAAGGTTGAAATCTTGTTTCGTCCTTCTACATTAGCCTCTAGGGATAAGAGTCCCTTGAGAAATCATTTCTGTGTGGGTTCACCTTTCACCGTGTCTTCTTTTAAAGAGAGCTCCAGCCCTAACTGGTTTGGCTCAGCGGATAGAGCGTCGGCCTGCAGACTGAAAGGTCCCAGGTTGGATTCTGGTCAAGGGCATGTACCTGGGTTGCGGGCACATCCCAGTAGGGAGGGTGCAGGAGGCAGCTGATCAATGTTTCTCTCTCATCGATGTTTCTAACTCTCTATCCTTCTCCCTTCCTCTCTGTAAAAATCAATAAAATATATTTTAAAAAAGAGAGAGAGAGAGCGAGAGCTCCACTTTGTAGCACCTATTCAAGTCCTAGAGCTTGACCTATGTATGGGCACTTCTAGAAAATTTATTTAGAAATATACTCCCCAGAAACTTTCTTTTCATAGTTGTACTTTTTTCTTCCTTCTTGGCTTCCATGAAACCGTATTCTTACTGTTAGTTTTCTAACTGTTGTTTCCCTGCCTCTTCCTCTTACCACTCCTAGGTAGCTGGTATCGGTAAGGCCTTAGCTGCCTACATTGTAAAGATTTACCTTTTTTAAGTCTTTACACTAACTAATTGATTTTGTGTATGTGTGAAATGGAGATAATCCAGTGTTTTTTGTTGTTTTTCCCAGATGGCTAACCCAGATCTAAATCTACATTTCCATTTGCTGGTACCTCTAAAAGCAGTTAGTTCAGTACATGTCAAGTTTTTTCTGCCCCCGCTGGGATCTTTGCAGCTAAATTTCTTCTTTCTGGAATACTCTTCCTCTTATTCTTTTTGTGGCAACAACTGTTAAGGTTTACCAACCAAAGACCACTAAGAACACATCTGTAGTAAAAAACATTAGGTGTTTTTAGTTTGCTGCTGCAGGAAACACCATTCTCTCTAGGACCTTCGGGTGTCTCAGTGAGAGTGAGTTGAAAGGGGCTTATAGGATTTGGGTTTATGCTGCATGATTTTAAGAAGGGATTAGGAAAGCTATCAAAGAACTGGGGCATTTCAGCATTTGGGTATTTTAGAATACCGAGGGGCTGAGGATGTCATTGGTGAGAAAGCAGCAGCAAGTCAAATAAAGGATCACTGTCATTTTAACAGTTTTGTATGGAAACATTGTTTATGTGGTCATGTCCAGGTCCTGTTGGAAACATTGTTCAAGTTTTGGTAGGAATATCCAGTCTGATGACCAGCCGGGCTGATGTTCTTTTTCTTACCACTCACTTCTCATTCTTTGAATTAGATCTCGGCTTAAATATTACCTTCTCAGTGACTCATTCTTATCACTGTTGCTTATTTCTTTCCCCGTATTTATTACAAATTATAATAATTTAATTTTATTGTCTGTTGATTTGCCTTTTGTCTTCTCTGCTAGAATGCAAGATCCATGAGGGCAGGAACCACATTTTGTTTCTTCTCCTTTCTAGCTTTAGTGCCAAGTGTGGGTCTGGCACATCATAGGTGCTCAATAAACACGTGCGTGAGTAAATGAATGAATAATGGAAAATTCAGATGAATAGTCTGACTAGTTCTGCAGATACACTGCTAATCTGTAGTTAAACTCAGCTAAGAGCATACCCTCTGCAAGTAAGACAAAGCTAGTATCAGTGTGAGGGCCCTACTCGATCCTATGGTTTTTTGTAATTCTACTTAATTTTATTTTATTTATTTATTTATTTTTTAAATCTTTATTGTTCAGATTATTACAGTTGTTCCTCTTTTATCCCCCATAGCTCCCCTCCTCCCCTTTCTCACCCCAACCTCTGTCCTTGCCCCCCCACTGTCCTCATCCATAGGTGTACAATTATTGTCCAGTCTCTTCACACTTCCCCAACACCCTTAACCCCAGAAAATTGTCAGTCCACTCCCTTTCTATGCCTCTGATTCTATTCTATTCACCAGTTTATTCTGTTCATCAGATTTTTTATTCACTTGATTCTTAGATTCACTC
>PVJC01043125.1:0-14653 GCA_004026665.1 Murina feae
CGCCCCAGTGCACAAATTTTTGTGCACCGGGCCCCTACTGTAATATATATGTATTTAACCTTAATATAATAATCTGTGGTTAAAAAAAAACAAAGTACACAGAGACAATAGTGAAAACAGAACAAGATGCTAGGCACCGATGATCATTTGAAAGGCCGAAATCAATGCTGTTTATTTGATGGTTCCTTATCTGTATTGGGGGCAGGGGTATAATATAAGGGCTGTTTCTTGAATCTGTGTTTTTTAAGCTTTGAAGGCAAAGGAAGTGATGTGTAGGCTAGAGGACTGGAGATGAGGGTGATACTAAGAGGCTAAGAGACAATAGGAGCTTGGGGCTGGAAACCTAATAGAGAAATGAGAGTCAGGCAGGGAGAAAATAGTTCTTAATGACTTAGGTAGCAGAAGTTGGTAACTCCATGATGCACATGTGGATATGAAAATAAGTCCTTTCTCTCTTCCACTTCTCTGATGAATGTGGCTGACTTGTGACGCCTGGCCAGGCTTAGGATTAGAATGCAAATGACTTGGACTTTTTAGTTTCCAGTGGGAAAAGAAGCAAAGCCAGGCATCTGGGAGGGAAATCAAGCCAGCCCAAGCTGTCTGTGTAACTAGAGGAAGCAAACACAGAAGCCTGGGCTCAGGGGCTGGGCCTTGAGGAGGAGCTGGATCAGAAGAACAGAGCTGTCATCTCCATATTGCATTCAGTGACCACACTCAAAATGCCCAGGCACCTCATTGGTAGTAATCAAAGGATTAGCAAATACTTTTATTAAACCGCAGATTATAAGAAATCCAACACAACTGAGCAGAAAATATTGTGTTTTCTATCAGGGCCCTTCATTACATTACAGTAATCTCCTTGATATGACATTTGCAAAAGTGTCTAAGAATATACCTGCCAGGTTGTTAAGTTTTTAAATGACTGTTGCTTTCTCTCCATCCTCTTATTTCATTTAAATAGGTAAGATTTTGCTGATGATGACAGGAAATCCTCTTTGTATTAAAAAGGGGAAAAATCTTGGGAAAACTCAAGGTTTTATTTCAGCCAGTTTAAAATAAATTAAATATATTTGTCCATTTGTGTATTTATCTAAGTAGGAGAAGCTATTTATGGGAAATGTGTATATATTACGTGTTTGATTCTTTGAATGGCTTGTGGCCATAATTATTTAAATTAAAGTCTTCCTATTCATTTATTAGAAATAGAAAATTTGAGCCTTCATTTATATTTTGGACATTTGAAAAGAAAAATAAATAAAACATCAACATAATAAATTTTAATATTAAAAAATTTCAGTTTTTCTCTTTTTAATTGAAAATATTCAGAGAAGCAGATACTTATGCAAGGTCTTTGAAATTATCACCTCAAACAGTAAGTATTAAAGTGTCTTGTCAAGTGCTTTTCGGCTTGCATTTTTAATAATATTTGTGGTACCTTCGACTTTGTACAGGCAAAGACTGTGAAATGTTGGCTTTGTAACTTTAGAAGAAGCTGCTATTTTATTTCAATTCCTTCTACTTGTCCATTTCCTTTTACTTGCTAGCAGTAATATATGTTGCAAAAATAGGATTTCTATATGTGAACTAAAGCCAAGGGTTTGAAATCTGTGTTTTGTATCAGAAGACTATTATAAATGGAAATATCAAACAAAGATAATGTAGCATTTTGATATTCTTTTTTTCTGAGAACATTTCAGTGCTACTTTCCATTTTGCTAATTCAAAGAATATCTTTTAATTAATCTTATTACAGTAAGTTGATTATTTTTATTGTTTTCATTTGGTTAGTTGAGGTGCTTTTTATCTTAAAATATTAATCATGACATTCATGATTAATAAGTATAATAAAGAGATTGATCCCTGGATTGCATCAGGAAAAAAAATGTAAGTAGATTAATGACAGAGTGCTGAAATAGAAGGCTGAGGTAGAAATTCAAACACTAAGTAGGAGTTTAAATACCTTCTGAGCGAGAGGACAAGTGAGATGAAATGAAAGAACTAGGCTTCCCATAACACCATAATGTGAAGGTTGTTAGAGATAAAATCTTGATGTC
Organism: Murina feae; assembly: GCA_004026665.1. Taxonomy (NCBI): domain Eukaryota; kingdom Metazoa; phylum Chordata; class Mammalia; order Chiroptera; family Vespertilionidae; genus Murina; species Murina feae. The sequence continues at coordinate 2,054 of PVJC01043125.1, forward strand.
TCTCTCTTGTGAATTTAAGGAGCTCAGAAGTTCTCCCTCATTAGCACATTTTACTTTGTCTAATGGCAGCTAGAATTTTGAGAGGAGCCATGAGAGGTAGATAATTTATGGTCATCCCTGGGACTCCACACTTGTCACATTTTTGTCAGTTGAATAGAAACCTAGAAATAATGCTTTATTTAATGTTGTGTCTGAAGAAATGAGGTCCTATCAAGTTTATCTCTATTGAGATCTCAAATCACATTCTGGGTTTATTGACAGTTATTATGGTTTCACTAGAGGCCCAGTGCACCAATATGTGCAACAGTGGGGTCCCGCAGCCTGGCCTGTGGGATCAAGCAGAACCTGGCTCTCCAACATCCTCCGAGGGGTCCCAGATTGCGAGGGGGTGCAGACCAGGCCAAGGGACTGCTCCAGGGCATGATCAGGGCCGGGGAGGGACAGGGGAGGTTGGCCAGCTGGGGTGGGACTGCAGGAGGGCTCCAGGGTGTGTCTGGCCCATCTTGTTCAGTCTCAATCAGCCAGAACCCAGCAACAAGCTCACCTACTGGTCAGAGCATCTTCCCCTTGGTGGTCAGTGCATGTCATAGCAACTGGTCGACCGGTTGACTGCCCCCCAGTGGTCAGTGCATGTCATAGTGAGTGGTTGAGGGGCCTTAGCATATCATTAGCATATTATGCTTTGACTGGTTGAATGGCCGACCAGACGACCGGTCACTTAGCATATTAGGCTTTTATTATATAGGATTGTTCTGTGTATTTCATGGCCAATTTTAAAGAGTTAAAAATTACATATAGCTTTGTCTACACAGATTTTTCACAGGTTTAAGAAACTTCTTAAATTACAGTAACATAATTATAAAGAAAACAAGTGCTTCTATGTTGTTCAGACAGAGTATGGTGCATTGAGATTCTCAAAATGGGAATATTTTACTAGGAAAGAGATTGGCTTAGATCTCTTCTTTGACCAAATAATATTTTTTGAAGCTGTATAAATTGTACTTAATTTTTCTACATCCTGTATAAACTTAGAACTCTTAAGGTTATGCATAAAATGATGCGTTGGTAAAAAAGAATCAATGTATTCCCAGGATATAAAGGCAAATCAGTATTTGAGATGACAAGGCTCTGCACATTACTGATCTGTAATTTTTACCTCTATATTATATGCCTCTAGGTTTATATTAGTGGATACATTTATGAATAAACATTTAGTTATCCAATTTGTAAAAATGTCCAACACAGATTGCTTCAAAGAAATAAAGACACATTATTAACTGTACACTAATGACTTTTCTTTCAAGTTTTATCACATTCATGTGTTATCTGTAATATGCCAGAGTTACGTGTGATTTTACTTGTCACATTTTCTTTCCTTTCTTCTTGTCCTCATTTCCTACTATTTTCACATTAGTGTCTTTCAAACGATATCGTTTCTTTTAACTCTAAGACTTTATTTACCTCTTAGTCTATATCTTTTCTTCCAAATATACATCTTTTTCTTACAATGTTCCTTGTTGTGAACTGCATACACATTCAACTATCTTTTATTTTTACCCTGAAATACATGTTGTTGTTGTTTTCTGGGTAATATTATTCATATGTATTCATCTATGAGTGACACTGGAGACCATACATTACTATATTAATTAATTTTATCAAGGCAATAATATTTTGTATCCTTGCTATTATAGCTCCTCCTCTCAATACTACACAAGTGTACAGAAATTTGCACATCTGAATTCGTTTTCTTTGACTATTTTTTCTGGTTATTGTCTAATTTTTAAACGTGTTTTTCTGTTTTATATTATACAGTGGGAAGAGATTGGTGAAGTTGATGAAAATTATGCCCCTATCCACACATACCAAGTATGCAAAGTTATGGAACAGAATCAGAACAACTGGCTTCTGACCAGTTGGATCTCTAACGAAGGTGCTTCCAGAATCTTCATAGAACTGAAGTTTACTCTGCGGGACTGCAACAGCCTTCCTGGAGGACTGGGGACCTGTAAGGAAACTTTTAACATGTATTACTTTGAGTCAGATGATGAGAATGGGAGAAATGTCAAGGAAAACCAATACATCAAAATCGATACCATTGCCGCTGATGAAAGCTTTACAGAACTTGATCTTGGGGACCGTGTCATGAAACTGAATACGGAGGTTAGAGATGTCGGACCTCTAAGCAAAAGGGGATTTTATCTCGCCTTTCAAGACCTGGGTGCTTGCATCGCTCTGGTTTCTGTGCGCGTGTACTATAAGAAATGTCCTTCCGTGGTACGACACCTGGCTGTCTTCCCTGACACAATCACTGGAGCTGATTCTTCGCAGTTGCTGGAAGTATCGGGCTCTTGTGTCAACCATTCGGTGACAGAGGAACCACCCAAAATGCATTGCAGTGCTGAAGGGGAGTGGCTGGTGCCCATCGGGAAATGCATGTGCAAGGCAGGATATGAAGAGAAAAACGGCACCTGTCAAGGTAAGGGCCTGCCTGTGCATTGGCAGGTGCTGTCTGCTTCAGTTGGATCATGTTTATGAATTTCCTCCAATCATTATGAGCAGGTGACCTTTTACTTTGCTAATTTATGGAGATTATTTCTTTTCAGTTTGATATTTCTCTTCTCGAGATTTAAAATTGTTGGCAATGATGAAAGATTTAATGTTCTATTTTATTGGCTATACATAGTTAATACTCCGAAAGTGTCTTACATGCAGTGTAATATTTCATGTTCATTTTGCTTTCAGAAGTTTCAGAAGTTTTATTGAACAACTCAAATCAGGGGATTATCTCTTTGTATGTAACTTTATTTGTATGATTACTATCTACTACTCTATTGTTATTTTCTCCCCATGAAGAGAAAATGATAATTTTACTTGCTTTATAAAATTCAAATGCAAATCTCAGGTGAGACTTGTTTGGACATAATTTTAAAAATTCGTCAGTAATAAGTTCAGCCATATGAACTTGTAGGGAAATATCTGTGAGTGGCAGGGCTTAGTTTACTGTGTTGTTCACATACAATTGCTATTGCATGTTTGTGTTTAAACATGTACAGTTCATTTTTAGATGCATAGGAAGTAGAGCCAAGAAAACAACTGCTGGGAGATAGAGCTAATATAAAAAGGTTATTTCAAAGCAATTTGCACTTGGAGATATTTTTTTTTTAATTTTATTTTAAATTGAAAGTTGATCATACATTCTTCCCTCTTATTTGAAAATACTCTCATTTTGTCCACAATGTAGTGAGTTGCCCTTTCAAATTTGGATTTTTATCAATAGCTTTTTGGAAGAGGTTAGTACTTCTAACGTGAAGTACAGCTTATAAGGAAGATTTTTTTTTTCTTAAGTCATTCATCCTTATGAACCTGCACTCACTTTCACCATGATATGCATGTACTAAGTACATAATGAGAGTTCATGTGTATTAACTGAGGAGAAAACCAAATATGGAGAAGTCACCCTAGTTCCACTTGGTAGCTTCAGGTGCATTTTTTTTTGCTAAATCCAATATAAAATGTGAATCAGGCTCGTTCAGGTTTGTTTAGGCCTGAATATAGATTGATTATAAATCCAGGGAAACCAAACTAGGGAAGTTACCTATAAATCATAGTGATGCTGCTTAATTATTTCTCTCTAGAACTATACTGCACCATTTTTAAATTTCCTTTTTCAGCATCAGCTCATATGCATTATGTCTCCTGTATTTAAGTGTGTGGTTGTTGTTTTGCCATGTAATCTACAATTGTAGACACACATGCATGCACACATATAAACACAAAGTTTTAATAAATCAAAATTACGTTTCTGAATGCTTTTAAGATTGTCAGGAAAATGAATTATTGTTTATTCAGGATTGGATTTAAAGGAAAGTTCTAACTAACTTTACCATAACTTCTTTTAGCAGCCTTCTCAGTGTAAGGTGAGGATATATATAATTGTGGAAACAAATATAACCCATTGAATATATTTCATTCCTTTCTCAAAAATATCTGCAATACTTTCTCTAAAATATTCATAATATGAATCTTATTATTTCTAAAAAAGCGTTTGCTAGTATTATAAAGCAACATTCTCTGTTTGAGTAGTTGTTTATGTAATTTTGAAGAATATGTGGTCACTTTAGTTCAGAGCACAATGACCTTTCTCTTTTTTCAGATTGACAGAAGGTATAAAAACCTCTGCATTTTTAGAAGATATATTTTTATTACTGCTGGGATTTAAATAATACCTTTAAGATGAAAATATCTTGGGGAAGAAGTGTCCTGATGGAATGTGTCTTAGTGCAGGCATTAGATGCATGCTTGTCTCTTCTCATACTCTTCCCTTAATAATTGAAAAGAGACTTATTTGAGAAACAGTGGGGTAAGCAGCAGAGTCTACATTGTAGAAAAGGTCATTAAACTGGACTCTGTCTCAGTGTGTTTATTATTCCACCCTAGTAGTAGGAACAAAGCTGCAGGATCATGAAGGCTGTTGTATAGAATGTAGTGAGTCTATCTGAATAGTGCCTCTTGGTGTTTTCCAAAGTACAAATAATGTTTGGCCACATTATGAGGAAGTCCAAGTGTTTATTCTATAAATAACATCTCACTGAATGAATAAGTGGTGAAGGTTTGCTTTAAAGAATTGAGGCATCACAGCTATTCCCTAGAAATTTATATCTACACTAGTGGTCTGGTGCATGAAATTTGTACACATTAAAAGGGGATTAATTAGAGGAAATATTTTAATATTGCTATTTTCCCTTTCTCTATGATAGAAGTACCAGAGATGAAAGAAAATTAGTAAAATGTATATGAAAATCTTCCCCTTGTCAGAGTCTGGGGTGCATCACAGAACCCAGAGTCAAGTTCCTGCCCACCTGCAACACCTCAAAATCACATGAGACCCAGACCCAGCTGGACCCATCCTCATTGGGCGAGATCCAAACTCAGTTGGTCCTACCCTTGTCAAGCCCCACTGGGCAGGGGACACAGGCTCAGATCCCCAGGCCCAGTGCCAGGTGGGGGATGTAGCCTCAGGTCCCCCATCAAGCCCTGCCAATGAGGAGCACAGCCTCCAGTCTCCCGTCAAGCCCCGCCATTGAGGGGCATGGCCTGAGGTCCCCCGTTAAGTCCTGCTGGGTGGGTGGTGTGGCCTGAAGTACCCTGTCAAGCCCCACTGGGCAGGGGGTGCAGCCTCAGGATCCCTGCCCCAGCCCAGGTCCATGCAGCCTCAGGTCCCTGCTGATTGCTTGTTCAGGCTTGTTAGGGAACTCGACCTCCACTTTAGGTGCAGCCATCTTGTGTTACAGAAACCCTGTCTCCGCACTGTGGGTGCAGCCATTTTGTAACTGTGTGATGGTTAATTTGCATATTCTCTCTTTATTAGCTAGGATACACATGCAAGTAAATGTATGTGCATAGTGTCTTATAAAATTGCACCATAAGGCTAAACCAGAAATTTTCAACCTTTTTCATCTCATGGCATGCATACATAAACTAATTATTAAAGTTCTGCTGCGTGCGCGCACACACACACACACACACACACACACATATATTTGCCAATCTAACAAAAAAAAATGTATATACTTTTGGTTCATTCACATTAGAAGGCTATTGTGCCAGCTGTCATTTTTCATTTGACAATCTAAGGGATAAAAGGCCAGTGGCCCTGACCAATTAGTCAGGTATTGCATGTTTTAAAAATTCTTGTCCACACCAGTTCGCAATCACTACTCTAACCCATTCTATGATCTTATCCTGATATCCCCAAACTTTTAAGTGAAGATCTCAGTGTTTTAGAAATATTTTTGACAGGCCAGAATTCTAGGAATCATTCTTAACATCTCCTTTCTACTCACTACCCAATTCCAATCTATCACGAAATAGTTATAGAAATGGCAACCCAACTATCTTGTAAAATCATTTATGTCTCTGTTTTCTTTCCCTCCAATCTATAAGCATATCTGGTTAGAACTTTATTATCAAATTTAATGAATGACTTTGTATATGGTTTTGACTTTAGCCATGTGAATGCAAATCTGGTTGTTGCACACACCTGTCCTCAGGCCCACCTAACCCCAACACCTACACTTGCAATACTTCATTAGTTTTCTTTAAGACAAAGTGTTTACAGTAGCTTAAGATCCTGCATGGTTTTGACCCTATTATCTCTCTGGACACATCTTAAACTATGTTTTTTCCCATCCACAATGCACTAGCCACACTGACTTCCAATTTCTCAAAGGCAATTTGCTCATGTTCACTAATTCTTGTGTGATTCTGTTACCTTCCCTTAAACATTTTTTTTTAACCTCCTTATGCCGGGTTAACTCATACTAATCCTTCAGCTCTGTGGTCCAACTCCTCTTCCTCAGGAAGGCTGTCTCTGACCCTTCAAGACTAAGTCAGGCATGCTATTTACTCATATAATTGTTCTTTCAAAGAACCTGTTAGAGTTATAATTTTGCACCTATTTGTTGTTATTATTTGATGAATGATTCTCCCCACCGCCATCAGACTACATCATCCTCGATGACAGAGGTGATGTTATGAGAATCATAGGGAATGAGAAAGAAATCAAAAGGCAAGTGGTAGGGACAACAGATTCAAATGAAGAAATAGAATGTGCAAAGGCATAAAAATACTGTGGTTTAAAAGTACTGATTTATTTATCTTTGTATTTATCAGTTGAAAATATCCTTGTTTACAAAATTGATGTATTTTAAATTCATCCTTTCTTAGTCCTAAGATTCTCAGGCCAAATTTTCAAGTTATAGACATTAAATCAAATGTGATTGGCCTGTGATATATTAACTATTTTAGAGGCCATCTTAGTGATTTTTGTAGAACTCAAAACATCTTACACTGAAATATGTTGATAAGGTAGCCTTATTATACATTTATATTTAATAACTCAGTTTCTTTTCTTATAATGTAAGATTAACATCAAACAGTTATCTGCATGGACTGTGAGAATATTCAGGTTAGAATTTAGTTGAGAACTCAACTTGTTGAACTGCAAATCCTAGTTTTTTTTGTTGTCAGTCACTACGTTTTCAAAGTCCTCAATAAGACACAGGTAATGTGAGCATAGATTTAGGTTTGCTAGATAAAATTTTGTCCTCAGATTACTTGATACCATAACATAGGTCTTTTTTAAAATTTCACATGTATCGGAGCCCCTTACACGTCCAGCGTGGTTCAGGGTTCGAGTTCTGAAGGAGGCCACACACAAAATGAAGAGAGAGAGACTAGAAGAGAATCACTTTGAAAACTGGGGGACCAGGGATGGCATCTTTCCTCTACCAGGGTAGATTGCCCACTGATGCCTGAGTCTCACCAGCATTTTATTGAGTCTCTGAGAAAACAACAATATCCTTAGGCAGGAAATTCCAAGGAAGAATTTTACATGTAATTAACAGGTGGAGATTTGCTGTAATTAACAATGTTTCAACTTAAACAATAGGTGCATAGCTCTGACCTTTCAGAGCAACCAAAGTAGGTTAAAAACAATCAGTTTCCAGCATAAAAATAATCAGTTTCCAGCACACATAGAATAAGTAATGAAAAACCATTTTTATTTATATAAATGTGAAAGTAGATACTCAGATGGGTGAAGGAGCATACTTTGGTATTACAGTTGATATAATACATAGAATTCCCCAAATGCCTTTGAGTTTATTTCTGCATCTTATAGTAATAAGAAGATAACTGCATTTGGAAAATGGTTAATTATTATGTTAAATAGGAAGGCTTTGGGTATATCTCATCAATCATATTTTGCTATAGTTCTGTATTCTTTTGCCCCTTAGATAAAATGGTCAATATTCTAGAATGGAGCTAATACCTTGGTCAGTAGAAAAGTGGGATTCCTTCTTAGTTTTACCTCTTTTGGGATTTAATTAAAGATATAATAAGAAGCTGAATAAATCTATTCTAATGATTTTCATATGTTAATTTTTACTAAATTTATACTAGGAGGTGATCTGGTATTTGCTATCAGATCAGGCTCATGTGACCTGATGTATGTGCAGGGCATGATGGAGTTGACCCAAAGGCTTTTAGAGACTAGACCTTCAGGACTGAGACTACTGGGTAGCTCACTGACGCATGGCTTAAACTCAGAAGACAGCTAAAAAGTACTTCTGGAGTCTCAGCCCATTTAGCAAGTCAGTGATCTATCATCTTCATGTCCGCTCACTTAATTCCCTTTCAGAGAAATTGACTACATTTTCCCTAATATCTGGCTTTAATGAGGTAACAAAATACTCTGGTTTCTACTGTATTAACTTAAAATACTATATAGAGTTCATTTATTTTTATAAGGCTTACTTTTATTCCTGACTTTTCTATAATAATTCGCTTTTAAGTATACTAATTTATTTCTTTGAAAAATTCTTTATTATCAGAAACTAATAATGTATTAAATCCATTTATGCAAGTTTGTTTTCCTACTTGTGATTTATTATTATTTCTGATGAAATCCATGCTATTCTTTCCCCTTAAGAGTCATATGGAAAATTTTTTGAGTACAAAATAGTTAGCAAACACCCATTTTGGAAGTTTCTGCTTTTTATTGAAGTGAATGTGTTTGAAAGAAGCAGTTGAGTTTACATGAATCAAATGTTGCCTGCTGAGTTCTCTTGTGATTATGTTGCTGACTTGCTCAGATGCAAGGCAAGACCACTAATCTTCATCAGTTGCTCGTGGAATAAAGTAGTAATTTGAAATTACCCCTTGATAATTATAGTTTTATTTATATCAAATGGAGAAAGAGATTTAGATTGTGGGTCACTGCCAAAACCAGTCAAAGTGAAGAAGGTATATAATGCATGCTAAAATGCAGGGTAAGAGGGGTTATACACTGAGGGCTGTGGAGAAAAGCACTTATTAATTGTCCAACTGAGAAATGATTGCACAGCAAGGAAAATGTAGTGAAAATATTAAGCTGAAGAAATAGCTTTGATTCAGAAGCAGTATAGATACTGCAGGGAGTAATATATTGATCATTCATACTTCTGGAGCATATTTATGTCTGAAATAAAATTTGCTGGAAATATACTGTATTAGGTGATCCTGTAATTATGCATTGGAAAGCCTAGTTATTTTTAATTAGGCACATTACCAAAAATAATTAAAAATCAGAGGTTGAAGTTCTGGTTCTATTTGGTATGCTCTGTTACACAACAAATAGAAACTAATTTTTATTTCTAAATTTTGACCAAAGATGGCAATTATGAAGTACAGAGTATCAGTGATGCATGAGTGTGTGTGTGTGTGTGTGTGTGTGTGTGTGTGTCCTGCTGCTGTCTATCATCAGGACAATTAAGTTGCTAAGTCATTTTATCCATTTGCAGGTATTTCACATATGTATTTAAAGTCATTCCATGAATAGTTGTGGATCAGATCTATTAAAGTTTTAGATCATACTTTGCGTTAGTTTTTATTTCTTTAATCAAGGGTTCTCAATATTGACACTATTAGCATTTTGGGCTGGATAGCTTTTTTGTTGAGGGAGGGGATAGTACTGTTTATTATAGGATTTTTAGCAGCTTCTCTGGCCTCTAATTCTCTTTTAGAGGAATACTTCATTCCTCATTTTGATAGTCAAAAAAATGCCTCCATATATTGCCAAGTGTCCTCTGGGGACAAAATCACTCTTACTAACCAAACTAGTGGTTTGAGAACCACTAATCAAAATGTATTCCCTTTGGTATGCATGCATATAAGCATAACCCATGGACACAGACAGTAGGGGAGTGAGGGCATGTGCTGGGGAATGGGAAGCTGAGGAGAGGTCAATGAGAGGAAAATGAGACATACTACTTTAAACAATAAAGAATTTTAAAAAAATAAAAAAAACATACTCCCTCTGCCCATGTGAGTAGATGTGCTGATAAATCTAAATATGTATGCAGACAGGTTACTTTTGCAAAATGAATATTTTTCTTATAATTCTGCCAAGGAAAGGAGGTGAAGGTTTTGAAATGTGACCAATTTAATTTAGATATATGCTGCCTCCCACAAGACACTGCTTGTGGGAGGCAGCATACTCTATGGCTTAAGTACATAGGTTCTGAGCCAGCATTCTTGGATTCAAATCTACCTTTGCCACTTATGAGATCGATATTCCTACAAGTTATTGAATCTCTCTATTCCTGGCTTTCCTCATCTCTACCTTATAGCAATTCTATAACACACATGAAAATTACTTAGGATAGTGCCTAGCACATTGTACTTATTCAGTGAACATTAGCTATTCCTTAAGCTCTTATTAAAAATAAAATGTATTTATAGGAATATGTATCTGTTTATTGTAAAATACAAGAGAGCTTCTGGTTAGAAAACTTTAGTTTTCTTAAAATATACAGTATATTCTTTTTTAAAATATATTTTAATATATTTTTATTGATTTCAGAGAGGAAAGGAGAGGAAGAGAGAGATAGAAACATCAGCGATGAGAGAGAATCATTGATCGGCTGCCTCCTCCTCCAAGTCCCATACTGGGCATCGAATCTACAACCTAGACATGTGCCCTGACCAGGAGTCAAACCCATGACCTTCTGGTTCATAGGTGGATGCTCAACCACTGAGTCATGGTGGTTGGGCGATAGTATATTCTTGAGCATTATTGTTTATTAAAGGATACACCTATATTTTTATTTATTGGATGATCAAATAATGTGCATATATTAGAACCTTGTTTATAAAAGTGATTTTCTCTGGTTTAAAAGTACCATTCATTCTTTTAACTTATTATTGCACTGTGCATGTATGCAATTCCTATATCCTAAGAATGGAGACATAGGCTTATAGACATATATATATATAGACTCATAACTACAGTTACAGTTTGTGACAGTGGCTAATGTCAATGTGAAGCTATAGGTTTAGGTAGCATGGTCATAGACAGGGAAAAACATGTAAAAAACATGTTAGGAAATAGCTTAACACACAGGAATTCAGTGCAGGGATCTATCATGTCACATTAATCAATTGTGTGTACATCTCTTTTATTTCTAAAATCATATTATGTTTTTAAATGTATTTGAATATTAAAATATAAATAATAAAAGAGCTGCTAACTCTTAAAACTACTTGCAACAAGTGATTGCATATATATATATACACACACATACATACATACATATACATATATATGTATATACACACATACACATATATATATACATATATATACACACACACACATGTATACACACACATAGGCCTTCCCTCCCCCTGGCTGCTGGCACTGGTTTTTTTCTGGCACCTGGGACCCAGGCCTTGGTTCTGGCTGGAGCCTCCTGTCTTCACCACCCTCGCTCCTCTGCTTTCTGCCTAGATATGCAAATTAACCACCATCTTTGGTGAGTTAATTTACATACCCTCCTGATTGGCTGGTGAGCATAGTGAAAGGACGGTCAATTTACATGTTTGTCTATTATTAGGTAAGACTAGGGGCCTCGTGTACAAAAATTTGTGCACTTGGCGAGGGGAGGAGGGGGTCCCTCATCCTGGCTTGTGCCCTCTCACAGTCTGGGACCCCTGGGGGGGATGTCCACCTGCTGGCAAGCCTGGGTGAGGGGCTGAGGGCTGTTTTCAGGCTGGCCACAGCACCCTCAGGGTTCGTGCACTGGGGGGTGGGATGGCTGGTGAGTGCAGACGTGGACGTTTCCAGCCGGGTGGCCTACCATTGCACATACCTGGTGGGCCTCCACCGCTGAGGGGACACACCTGGTGTAGAGCTGGGTGGCAGGCCAGGGGGTGGACTCTGATGCATGGTCCCTTGGGGGGGCCCTGCTGCTGAGCGGACACACTGGGGGTGGAGCCAGGCACATGCTCGCACACGACCCATGGAGGCCCCCAGGGTGGAGGCAGGTGGCTGGACCTGTGGCAGACACCCTGCACCAGAGCAGAGGATGCTCGGGCATGACCCCGAGAGGGTAACCCCCTCAAACCCCTGCCACTGAGCCTCTGAGGTCCTGTGGGCCCAATTGCTCTATTCCCAGGCCTCGCAGGGCCAGGGTCGGGCTGCCGGCTCCCAGCCTTGTGGCTGCTCACCACTGTCTGGAACCACCTCAGGCACGATTGCTCTATTCCCAGCCCCATCTCTCTATTGCCAGCCCTGGCCGCAAAACCGGGGGCCTGGACGGCCTCCCGGCCCTGCAGCCGCCCGCCACTGCCCAAACCGACCGCGGGAGCACGCAAGAGCGGAGGCCTGGCCTCCGCCCTTGCGTGCACTGGCGCCATCGCTCTATTGCCAGCCCGGGTCTCCGCCATCTTGGCTGGGCTAATTTGTATACCATTGTTCTGATTGGCTGTTGGGCGTCCCGAAGAAACGGTCAATTTTAATATTACACTTTTATTAGTTAGGATTAGGAATAGATAATTTTAATAATACTTGGGGTCACATGGGTCAAATACACGCATAGCAAACCTGAAACAGTTTAGTTCATTTATGAGTAGTATTGGATACTACTTGTAAATTATTATGCCCTTGAAAATGAAAAACTTTTACTTTTTAAGAGCCTGATATTTTACTGATCCATCAATGATTAGCAACCTGTGAATTTCTGGCTATGTGAACACAGTAAAAAAAGGGAGACTTGG
>PVJC01043126.1:0-14651 GCA_004026665.1 Murina feae
TAGTTATATAAAAAAGACACATAGATTAATGGAACAGAATAGAGAGCTTAAAAATAAACCAACAACTATATGGCCAATTAATCTATGTCAAAGGAAGCAAGGATATACAATGGGGTAAAGACAATCTATTTAATAAATGGTCTTGGGAAAAATGGATATATCCAAAAAAAATGAAACTAGACCAGCTTCTTACACAATACACAAGAATAAGTTCCAAATGATTTAAAGATGTAAATATAAGATTTAAAACCATAAAACTAGAAGGAAGCATAGGCAATAAACTCTTTGACATTGTTCTTATTAATATCACTTTGGATATGTCTCCTCAGGCAAGGGAAACAAAAGAGAAAATAAGCAAATGGGACTACATCAAAACAAAAACATTTCTGCACAGTGAAAGAAACTATCAACAAAACAAAAAGACAACTTATTGAATGGTGGAAGATATTTGCCAACGATGCATTCAATAAAGGATTAATATCCAAAATATATAAGGTATTCATACAACTTAACACAGACACACAAGGGAACCAATTCAAAAATGGGCAGAGGTCCTAAAAAGATACATCTTCAAAGAGGACATATAGATGACAAATAGACATATGAAAAAAATACTGAACATCATCAATCATCAAAGAAATGCAAAATGATACCAATAAGATATCATTTTACCCCTGTCACAATGACTATTATCAATGAATTCACAAACAAGTGTTGGTGAGCATGTGGAGAAAAGGGGACCCTTGTGCACTGTTGATGGGCTTATAAATTCTTAACAACCACTATGGAAAACAGTGTGATGGTTCCTCAAAAAATTAAAAATAGAACTAGCATATGACCCATTATCCTACTTATGGGTATTTATTTGAAGAAATCCAATACCGTAATTGAAAAGATATATGCATCCCTAAGTTAATTGAAGCATTATTTACAACTAGAGGCCCGGTGCACGACATTCATGCGGGGGGATGGGAGGGTGTCCCTCAGCCCAGCCTGCAACTTCTCCAATCTGAGACCCCTCAAGGGTTGTCCGACTTGGACAACCCTCTCACAATCCAGGACTGCTGGCTCCCAACTGCTCACCTGCCTGCCTGCCTAATTGCTGTAACTGCTTCTGCCTGCCAGGCTGATCACCTCTTAACCACTCCCCTGCCAGCCTGCTTGCCCCTAATTGCCCTCCTGTGCTGGCCTGGTCACCCCTAACTCCCTCCCCTACAGGCCTGGTTGCCCCCAACTGCCCTCTCCTATAGGCTGGGTCTTCCCCAACTGCCCTCCCCTATTAGCCTGGTTGTCCCCAATTGCCCTCCCCTGTTGGCCTGGTTGTCCTCAATTGCCCTCTTTTGCAGGCCTGGTTCCCCCCAACTGCCTTCCCCTGCAGGCCTGGTCCCTCCCAACTGCCCTCCCCTGCTGGCCTGATCGCCCACAACTGCCTTCCCTAGCCGGTCATCTTGTGACCACATGGGGTGGCCATCTTGTGTGTTGCAGTGATGGTCAATTTGCACATTAGCTCTTTATTAGATAGGATAGGCAAGACATAGAAGCAACCTAAGTGCCCATTAATAAATGAGTAGATAAAGAAGTGGTACATACATAAAATGGAATATTACTCCTCCATAAATAAAATGAAATCTTGCCATTTGTGAGATGGATGAACCTCAGAGGGTATAGTGTGTGAAATTAGACAGAGGAAGACAAGTATACCATATGATTTCACTTTCTGTGAAATCTAGATAACAAACAAACAAACAAAAATACAAAAACAAACTGATATAGAGGACAGACTGACAGTTTCCAGAGGAAAGGGGGTTTGGTGATCTGGGTGAAAAATGGGAAGGGTTAATGGTAACCTTTGTAAATGGTAGTTACAAAATAACCATGAGGATGTAAAGTACAACACAGGACATATAGTCAGTAATCCTATATAATAAAAGGCTAATATGCTAAGTGTCCAGTTGCTCAGTCAGCCGTTTAACCAATCAAAGCATAATATGCTAATGATATGTTAAGGCTGCTCAACCACTTGCTATATGATGTGCATTGAACACCAGGGAGCAGATGATCTGACCAGTAGATTAGCTTGCTGCTGGGGTCTGGTCAATCGAGACTGAGTGAGATGGGCCAGACATGCCCTGTAGCCCTCCTGTGGTCCCTCCCTAGCTGGCCAACCTCCTGCGTCCCTCTACACCCCTGATCATGCACCAGAATGGTCCCTTGGCCTGGCTTGCACTCTCTCGCAATCTGGGACCCCTTGGGGTATGTCAGAGAACTGGTTTCAGCCCCATCCTGCAGGCCAGGCCAAGGACCTCACTGGTGCATGAATTTGTGCACTGGGCCTCTAGTATTATAATAACTATGTATAGTGTCAGATGTGTACTGGACTTATTAGGATGACCACTTTGTAAATGTCTAATCACTATGTTGTACACCTGAAACTGATACAATATTGTATGTCAACCATAATTTGAAAATTTTAAAAAGGGAAAAAGGATAGAGGAGCTCAAAGATCCCTGCTCAGCGTGGCTGCCTGTCTACTTGAGAGCTGGCCGATTGAGTCAAACCGACTTTGAATCAGATAATGGCTTCTTTAGTATTCAGGTTCTTCTTCCTCTTATGAAGATTGACTAGGTAAGACTGACTTAGGACTCAATTGCCTATAAATTATTTTGCCTCATAATAGACTGCAGAAACCAAGACTAGGGATTTTTTACTTGCTGAGCAGACATTACTTTGTTAGCTTGAAATAGGAAAACTTAGCAGAACTCCACTCCAATGTTCTTAGAGTTAAGTGGTACCTCAAATCCCCAATTGTCAACTCTTCCAAAACTTTTTCTCATTGAGACCTACATAGTAGGTCTGTCATAAATATTTGCTGAATGAATAAAAAAATGGATTTTTAGGACTTACAAACAATCTGCTTTATTTGTGCTTGATCTAGACAAGTTTAGATTAGTTCTTTCATATTATTTGTAGCATTATTATAATAATATTTACTCTGTAAAATGGGTTACAATATAGCACCATAATATATTTCTTCTCCATAAGTATTTGCCATAAGTATTGAGACCTTCCAATTGAGTTTAAAACTAAGGGTACAACTGCATAAATTTGGGGAAAGAGCAAATAATATGGCCATCTTTTATAATAATTTCCCCCCAATCTATGATAGAACTGTAGTTAGTTAATTTGTTCATTAATTCATTATCTGAATTTTCACATTTCATAAAAATTTTTACTTCTGAATGATCCCTTCAAATCACTTAAAGTAGAAATTTAGAGAATTTCCATTTCATTTGATTATTTGTCCCATCTTTAATCCTTAATTAAGATTTATGTAATGGAAAAGTATAGCTTCCCTCTTCTCACTAATATTGTATTCTTTTGATTAGTGCAAATTGCATTATAAGGCAAATGTGAGAACATCTTTATTCTATAGTAAACTCAATCATTTTATATGGTGGTACAAACCAACAAACACGTTCGGCTCATTAAATTGAAGAAACAGACCCATGGCCTTTGCATTGTTTTCCTTGCACATGAAGAAAAAGTGAGCACAGCTGTTGCCAACCTTGCTCACTCGGTCCAGCTTTACTCTAGCTGAGCGACGGTATAAGGGTCAGGAGTCAGGGAAGTCATAATAAGCATTTTCATTTCAATTCCTATCTCCCTGCCTTTCCCCACTCAATGCTACCATAGATTCTTCCAAGACAAACCATAGTCCTTAATGCCATCTCTCATAGTCAAGCTAAACCACATGGCCTTCCTCAAATTTATTTCACATTCCGCTAGCTTGCATGTAATTTGCGCACTAGACATAGTTGATCTGGTAACTGAAGTTTCCTAGGAAAAAATGTAAATATATTACACAGTGGTATGAGTTGACTTTTCCTTGTTGGGTCATTGTACCCTGCTGGTAGATAGGATGGGGTACTAATTTGTCTTTTCGAACATCAAGCAAGCATGCCAATAGCCTTTGCCTGGCTCCCTGGGGTAAGCAAATACTTTGTAACTACAGTAGTGTACTAACAGGCAAATCACTGAGTTCAGCGCTCCCTCGATCCAAAGGGTCTGGTATATAAATGAGGAACAGGCAGCAATATTGCTAGTCATCTCTGAATTGCAACAACTTTTGAGGATACCATTTAAAGAAAGATCATAAAACCTATTTCTTTTTCTTAAATTTTCAGTTTTAGGAATAACACAGAGTTCATATTTATCACATAAAACAGGTCATTCAGAACCTGCCATCTGAGGTAAAATTTCCTAAACATTTTGTAAGATATTGGGTTTTACATTTTTTCTTGAGGGCACTGAGGTTACTGAGAGCCTTGGAGGTGCTGTGGACTCAGTCCTTTCCAGGAGTCCTACTGCAGGTGGGCCCACTCCCACAGGGGACAACATCCATCCTGGGAGGGAAGGTCACGCCTGAGAGGAGTGTGTCAGCCGCTAGTTTGGAAACCTAACTTCCAGGTTAGTGTTTCAGCTCTACCATGAAACCCTGACATCCTGGTTAGAAAACCTGACCCAGGATAAGATGGGAACTTTATCCCATGATGGCAGGTTATGATTTGTAGTTTATTTATTTATTTTATGGGGTCACATTTATATTACTGAAGGATAATAAAGTAATAACAGAATAAACATTAGAAGATGTGATCACTTGATTAGCATAGGTTTGCTTTGGATTTACTGGTATCTTAATGCCATCTTCATAACTTCCTCTCTATTGCAGAACTCTCCTGAATATTTATGAACTGTTTTGACAGAAACTTGATGTTCTTTACTGCTCTGTCTCATTCTATGTATCTGCTGACTTATCTGAAGAAAAACGCATAAAAGCACTGGGTCTGTTACAGAACAACATGTATAAATTAGTGGAACAAGGAGGAAGAAAGGCTCTGTATCAGAGCGATGAGGTAGAATGAAAAATCCTTTCAGTGTCATCAAATAAGAAAACGAATCCACTCTCAAGAGCAGATATGTTACCAGAGCCTCCCTTAGAAGAATTTGAGCTGAGAGATAACATATTGTGTGCTTATTTTACCTTCAGAAATAACATTTCGAGTCCCTGAGGAATCAGTAGGGCCAAGTACTTTTCTTGTGTTTTGTTGTTGTTTGTCTTTATTTTTAGCTACTTCTCTCTGAACCCTGGAAAGTCTGATTTGAGAATTTACAGCCCGTGTATCCAAAGGGAATGCTGCATAGCCAATTCTGAACTTTGATTACGAAATGTCAGAAGATAATTCCAGTGGATTTCCTAGTTCCCAGACAGAAAAAAGAAAAAGGTAAGCTGTTGCAGTAATAAAAAAAGAAAAGAAAAAGAAATAAGGAACCAATTGCAGCTACTGAGTCAAACCTAGGCACAATTATTTGGAATGGCATGTCTGTCTTTATGACTATCATTCTCAATAGTGAATTGATCAATCACTAATCAATACTGATAACTAAATATTCCAAAGTGAAAACAGATCCAGACGTTAAGGTCTCCCACATTTTTTCTACTTAGGAAATGGTATTCATTTTTTCTTGTAATCATGGTTCAGGTGTTACTCCCACACCCCACACCGTGGTTGGAGTGGTTTTCGGATAGTTTTGATATGTCAATATCATTTTCCTATAATGAAGAAATACTGGTTAAAAGAAGCACCTAAGGAGTGCTGTGATATTGAGGGATCTTACATCACAAGAATGAGCCCAGAGATTTGTGAAAGTGACTAAATCAAGAAATCTTAAAGCCCAGCTTTATAAAATTTCTATAGTTTCAAAGCTTTGAGGCGGGAAAGGCAAATATTTAAGTGTTCATCACAGTGCTGGAAAGGAGAAACAGACACAATTGAAGGTTATGTCCTAGTAAAACATAAAATGATGCACAAAAATGAGCATTAACAATCTTAAAACTATCTGAAGTGATCTCCCTTCTCTGAAGATCAAATGAATAGTCAGATGTCACTCTCAAAGCTTCCTCATTACCTTGGTGGTAAAGAGACCAATCACCATACAATACTTGATATTGGCATAGTTAATTCATTATCCTCAAATCTTACATGGTTCAGTATTTGCCAGTTAAATCTAGATACACATTGGGATTCATGTTATGCATAGCATGACTTCAGTATCCATGTATTGCAATTTTTGTTTGTTTTTGTTGTTCTCATAGTAATTCTTATCCTCCTACTTTTTGTGGAGAAAAAGTGGAAAATGCTTGTAAGTTAATGCTGAAATTTAAATCTTTCCCCCTTCTGAACAGTCCTTTCATTTTAAAGGAAGGTAAATGGATAAGGAAAACAATAATAATTGTGTTGTTGACTTTTCTATTTGGTTTTTTTTTTGAAAGTTACACAGGGTATTTTATATTATTCTAGTCACAGTGAAACTAAACACTGGATATGTTTAATATACTTATATCATAACGCTTCACACGAATAATAATAAAACACACACAAATATTACAATTGATCATTCCTGATTGTTTTTAATGGGGCTACTCTCTGATGGAAGATTAACACCAACTGTCAGCAGGAGCTACGTCAAAATGTTTAAGTGATGTTGTTGAGAGATAAACAAAAAATAAGAAACCCAGAAAGGCTCAACAGAAACAATTTAGCTATGTACTTCAAGAGAGCTTTCTGTTTTACAGAAAGTGAAACAAAAAGAGGATCCTGCTCAACCAATCTCTTGCTTTCTCAGACTGAAGCACTGTCAAAACCAGAGGGTCTATTTGAAACAGCTGGCTCTCCTCCTCTGTCTCTGTGAGGGGTCTTGAAAAATTCCATCTAAGAAAGTCACAAGGTGTACAAAACTATTTTAGCCATTGTAGAAAGTGAGTGGTTATTCCATGTCAAGAAATTAATTTGGGAGTTAAAACCCAATGAAGAGAATAAGGAGGGATAAAATTTTCTGTGCTGTGATCAATTACTGGCCCTTCCAGAACCTTCCCTGCTGATATGTTTTAGCACATCTTGGGAACTTCCTGGGTCTTCATGGGCCTAGTGACAATTTAAATAAAATATTTTTATTGATTTAAGGAAGGAAGGGAGAGGGAAAGAGAGAGACAGAAACATCAATGATGAGAGAGAATCACTGATCGGCTGCCTCCTGCACACCCCTCATTGAGAATCAAGCCAGCAACCTGGCATGTGCCTGATGGGGAATCGAACCATGACTTCTTGGTTCATAGGTCGATGCTCAACCACTGGCCATGTCAGCTGGGCTAGTGATAATTTATTCCTAGTGAATTACCATAGGAAAAGGTCTAATACGCTGCAATTTTATTTTGGCTTTTGTAACTACTAACTGTGGTAGTATTTGAGGTTATATTCTATGAAACAAGTCAATACCCTGAGCACTCTCTAGGTGCTATTTTACAGGAGTAAGTTAAATTCACAACGTTTAATAACAGACTTCAGTTAGTCTTGTTAGAATAGGGAATGTAAATAGAACTGGCAAGTAGAGAAAATCAGTCAAAATAAATGAGTCATGCCAGAGGCTAAAAGCAGCATGGTGGTTCTTAAGATATTTGGGGAGAAAAATCTGGTGGTGGTGAGGGGAGCAAGCCCTTGTGCAAATCTGATAAATTCTGTGTTCTTTCTCACCTGAAAAATGTTCTGATAAGATGCATATAATTTGGCATGTTCTTTCAGGGATTTCAGACACCCTTGCACTTTACCTATGAATATTCTCTAGAATAGTGTTACCGGTATTCAATATGGTCTAACCATGTGGGCTCCTTGAGTACTTGGAATGGAGTTAATCTGAATTAGAACATGCTGTAAGTGTAAAATAATATCAGGTTTCAGATTTTGTACAAAATTAAAAGAATGCCAAATGTCTTACCTTTTATTTTGATTACATATTAAAACAACATTTTTGATGTTAGAATCAACAGAATATATTATATTATTACTAGAGGCCCGGTGCACAAAATTCATGCAGAGGGGTGAGGGTGGGGGGGCGGGGGTATCCCTCAGCCAGGTCTGCATCCTCTTGCAATCCAGAACCCCTTGTGTAGGGTCCCTAGGCCTGGCCAGTGATCAAGGCTTTCTTTCCCCCGGATGCCAGCAGCTGGCCTTGCCCCTGCTGCTGCCACTGCTTGTCATTTGTGCGGCGCTATACCCGCTTCCCTCTGCAGGAAACAGGCATGGGGTGTGATTGTTTGGCAGGCCTGGGCTCCGTGATTGATGGCTCCACAGAGGGAGGCCCCATCCACTGGCTGGGTAGCCTGGGCCGCCCTCTGCGGGGTGATTGTGAGGTGATTGTGGGGCCCCACAACCAATGGCATTGCACCCGCCTTGGCTGCCCTGACGTGTCATAGCATGGTTGTCCGGAAGGTGTCCAGACAGTCATTCTGCTGTTTGGTTGTTCAGTCAATTTGCATATTATGCTTTTATTATTATAGATAATTAATCTCTTGTTTGTTTTTACTTTCTTAAATGTGGCTACTAGAAAATTTAAAATTACACATTTGATTGGCAATATATTTTTATTGGACAGTGATGATGCAAAATCACAGAATCCTTGCAGTAGAATATGAAGTATTAGAATACTATGTAGATGACATTAAAGAGAAGAGGTATAAGAGAATAAACAAGGTATAAGAGAAATAGAGGAATGTCTAAAAGGACTGAATTTTTAGATTTAATCTATAATGAATTAAAAGATTTTAGCTAATAAAATATTTATCAATCATTCATTGTCTTCAAGATAATATATTTGGATTATGGGGGTAAAAAGAAACATTAAAACTTAGCATCTACCCTTAAAGAGCTTACTTGAATCCCTTTTGGACAGATAAGACAAATACAAGTTAAACAATATGACAGAAGTATATGACAGCACAATGTAATCTGTAATTAGTTTGTGATATGAGCCTTCTAGACCACTTCCTCTCAAATTTCTCAAGAGCCCTTGGGGACTCCCTTAAAATGTAGAGTCATGGGCTCCCAGAGATCCTGGCTTCATGGCTGTGGGTAGAGCTTGATGTTTTATATTTGTAAGAAGTTCCTGGGTGATACTGACACTGCTGGCACATGCTCCACACTTTGAGGAGCACTGATGTGGGTGAATCTGGAGGTGGCTGTGCATCAAGAGTCTGGGAGAGGAACTCTGTGCTGGCTCCACACAGAGCCTGAGATCTTCTCAGGGGGCTTGATGAAAAGATGGGAGCAATCCGAGGCACAGTAGGGTTTAACTACACTTAGACTTATACGGGCAAGGGTGGTGTGCTACACGACTTTGGGGTTAAACCCAGGACATTGGGAAAGCATGGGGCAGAGGCTCAATAAACACTAGGTGATCGATTTTGGCCTGAAGAAGATGGATTTATGCTAGTGTTCATTAACAATTTTTTCCTTTTTAATTACTGAAGAACAGCTTCAATAAATCACTCATAAGAAATCTCATATTTTGTTTGTCCCCTCAAGTCTGTAACTCAAAGACAACTGCCTCCCGTAAATATAGGCTGAAATATTTGTCACACGTAGAATTACCTTCTTGCCCCATATATTGAAGCCCTGGGCCCAAGATTCTCATCTCATTTGTTCCCATATCTGGGACAATCTAATCATCTATTTATGGTTGATGGTGGTTGGTATCCCACGGGTGAACACAAAACTCATGGTGCACTTTGCAATTTTTAATTTAGCTCCTTCCTTCTCCAAAAAGATTCTAGTAGGTTTGCTGCCTTTTTACCTGACTCTGTAGCCAGCAACAGAGGTGCTGACCCGCTAATCCTTCGAGCACAGGCAGCAATAACTCAAGCCGAACAACATCAAGGTGTTAATCTCCTATCCCTACACCAAATGCTCTGTGACCTGCACTTGCATCTGGAGATGGTGGTGTAGCTCAGTAACTGAAAGACTTTTCCAAAGTCTTGCTCTAGTTGTCAGCCAACAGAAGGCTACTATAAACATGACTTTCATGAGGTGAGCGCTTAGACAAGTCACCTGTGGTGTGGTACCTTACTGACTTTAACTAAACTTAACAATTCATTTGATAAGCTTTCCATGTACTTATCAAGACTTTCAAGTTTTACCATACTCCATCAGTTTTACTTTAAAAACCAATAGAAGAACAAAAAATATATTGGTTAGGAAAGGTTGGGGGTGGCTGAAAACTGATCAAAAGTAAAATTGGATTAAGAGTCAATCAAAATCCAACTGTGAATTTATCATTTCAATGAATTTCAATGAATGGTTTAAAATCTGTTTGAAATCTATTTGAAAATGAATATGTAATAATATAGACATATCTTTTTTCCAAAGCCGGTATTGTCAGATGTATTCTGAGCATTATAATTCATGAACAGAGTAGATGACTATTTGAAAAGTATTAAAATGAGCTGACTTTTCAATACAAGTGTCTTCACAATAAGTTTTTCTATTCTGGGCAATTCAGAAATGTAGACAATTGTGCTAGAAAAATAATATGTATTGTAATATTCATTGTACAGTAGTAGTGTAGTAAGTGGCAATTCTGGACATTACAAGAGACACAAGGATTATTTTCTGTGATTGCACAGAGAATACTTGGATTTCTTGTGAAGCTTTTGCATTGGAAATGAGATTCATCAGTCTGAACAGGGCAGGGTTAGAGCCCTTAGCAACATGCTTATTTTGTAGAAGGTCACTCAATAATAACTTCCTCTGCCCTCCAAGCTTATTAAGACTGACTGGCATATATTAATGAAAACACCTGATTCTCCAACCATAAAACCCAGACAAAGACTTTATTTTAATATTAAGGAAGGAACCCTTAATTAGCAGGGTTTCAAAAATGTCAGCTTCTTCTATTAGCTGTTCTGGTCCATCAAAGCCATAATCCCTACTGTCAAATTTCATCACATGATAGACAGTTTGCCGGCTGTCTTTTTCTTTTTTTTTCTTTTCTTTTTTTTTCTTTTACTGATCATACTGACTGAAGCTTTAAAAAATTTTTTTTTTATTTTGCCATCACATTTAACAACTCATTGTGCATTTGCCTGTTACATTCTTGATTTTACTGCTTTCAAAGAGCCCTATCACACGTCAGCTCCAAAGGGTGGGGAGCAGGGAGCACTGCAGAAACACAAGTATTACATGTGAATACATATGCATTCTTAGATGTATAATTAAGGATTCTTGGAAGACCTGGGATTGTTTATATTGATTGCCTTCGTGAGTATGTAAATATGCTGTCCCCAAAACACAGACAAATAAAACAGTCTCGTAGATGATTTCTCATTTTTGATGTGTCAAGGAGAAACGGGCACATTTTGAGGAAGAACCCAGCATTTTTAAGATAAACATTCATCATTATTAACCATTAACATCCCAGCCAATTGTAAGGAATGCATTAGAGCATCCGTGGCTTTGCACTGCCCTTCAGAAGCAAGATAAAATGAGTGCACCCAGCAGGAGAGAATAAATACATAGCTCTTAAAGTATTTGTGTTTTAATCTGATTCAAAACATTTACTGTTGATTAAATCCTTTTGCAAACTGAATTTTTCATGCTCTCCATACCAAGAGGAATACCAAATACAGAACAAAATCAAAACAAGGATGGCTCAAAGATTTCGTGGGCCACTTCTGTGAAGACTCAACTGTGGCCGTAAAAGAACAACAATGCCTCAAGGGTAACGGTTCTAGTGTTTCTGAGCGAGTTGTGACAAATAGGAGCGGGAGAATGGGTCGGAGACGTTTGAACCTGGCAGACTTAACTGCTAGAGGCTCATAACTCAGCATCATTCTTTTAAATGAGTACCAGGGGCTTCAGCTGAGAACATGTGTTTCCCTAGCTCACCCATTTGGCATCACTGAAGCAAGGGCAAACTGTACCCAGGTATTTATTGCCCCCCACACTCCTTTTACTTTAACATTTGCCTTCCAGACTCCAGGCCAGAAAGGCTATCCCTCTTGTGATTTTGCATATAATTTACATATCCTTTTTTTTTTTTTTTTCATGTGGAACAACCCAATTGCTCCCTGAGTTTCAGGAGGGCTGCCCTGGGAAGAGCAGGGTGATCTCAAATCCCCACACAAAAAGCTCAGGATTTCCATTTTGGTGACATTCACATGGTTCCTTCATACCTGGGAAGTCTTCCTGTTTCTACCTTTGCTTTCCCCAGCATCTACTCTTATTGTCTCAACTCCCCTAAGTAACTATGGACAAAAAGCGAAGCTAGATAATCCCAGTTTCAATTACCATCTAATGCAATTCCTTTGCTTCTTTAGATGAAAGATTGTTGAAGATGTGTTTCCTGGTAACTTATTAGTTGAATTTACAGCCAGCCTTCACACACTATCTGATGGTTATGGGCGACTGTTCACAATTACTATTAAGTCTCTTGTTCTAGTTTTAATCGCATCATTTAGAAACGAGGTCCTGTACTTCAGACTGATGAATTCTTGCCCTTTATGCTGAAAATTTAAAAAGGCACCTCCCAGTAGAGCCTGAAAAGTATGGTATATTTCTTGGAATAGAAGGATTTCATCAGGTATTCAGGATAGCTGGGCCCAGCTTTATGATGAACAGTATAGGCAAAGCAGGCTATGCTCCAAACGGCTTTCCAATATTTACTTTTACATGCTGCTAACAGAGAGTATTGATTATGAATGCAGATTCTAGCTAGAGGCAGATGGCATGAGATCTAAACCATTACCCCCCTTGAGCAAATTTACTTTGCTATCTCCTTAACTAGAAAAGTAGAGAAAATAATGATCGCCAACTTTACTGTTGTCAAAATTTTATGAGATAATGCACGCAATGTGCCAAAGCTTATGGCATATACTGATTGACCAGTCAGTGTAACAGTATTTAATTCATTGGACTCTAAGCTTCCTGAGGGCAGAAACCATATCTGTCTAATTCACTGGTGCAACCCTGGTACATGGTAGGTGTTCTGTATATAGCAATTGAATGATTAAATGAGAAAGTGAATAAATAAGTGGCATATTTTATTGAGAAATATGCTGATTTGGAAGGGTTTGGTAAGTGTTTGAGGGCCAGAGCAGTATGGTGGCTTATCAACTATGCTTATCCATTCATTAACAGAAGCTCACACTTGGGCTATTAAATCTGGCCTCCTAGGAAGCCATTAGGAACTCAACAAAACACGTGGATTTGATTCAGAAACACATTAATAAACTGCAGCAAGTGGGGGATGCTCATGAGTCTCATGTTGAACAGAAAGACTGCTGCCATAGATCTCTCTGCAATCATGGATACTTTGAGGCTCTGATGAGAAGTACCATCTCCTTTACCAACTTCTCCCTGGCATTGCAGACAGTTTGAGGACATTCACAGGGCCTTGGAACCCACTCATGGGGTCCGGTTGAAGGATTCTCTGGGATACCTCTAAGATACCACACTACCACTTCCCAACTAGAGCAGCTCATTCTGTGTTTTGCTTTTGGTCTCTCAAAAGATTTAGCCTGAAAACCAATATTTTATTATTAAACGTCGGGTGAGGATCACAGTCCTAGACTCGTTGCCATCCTATAGTTATGGTACCTCAAGGGCTATATGGAATCAGATTTTCAAAATAGAAAAAAAGAACAGAAATACCCATTAAGTTAAGATGATACAAAGGCATATATTATAAAAAGGCATATATGAACTGTTTCCCTAAGCATTTGCCTGGGAAGCAAAAGTCTGTTGTTGTTTTTTAACCCCTCCCAGTTATCAGAACTGATTCTCAGAATGAGGGTGGACCAGTCACTGTATCTTTTCTGTCTTTTATTTTTAACCAGCTACCTTGAAGAGACAACCCTACTACTTATGGCGATGAATGAATTAGAAAACACTAAAAAAATGCCCGAGGTACATAAAAACTCCCCTCAATTTTTACCTCCTCTATTTATGTAAGAATGGAAGCATAAGGTAAAGGAAAGAGTGACAGAGGGAGCTCACATAGGTCTGCCTTTTTGGGCTGGGAAACAGGAAAGTAGTATGCTTGGCATCCCAGAGAATCCATAACTGAGATTTGTAGGAGCCTTGAGAAGGGTATGCTGAGAGTAAGAGGTATATTTGGCTGGGAAAGTCCGCATTTCCGCACATCCCACAGCCAGTTCCCTCAACTGCTGTGGGAGTTTTCCACTGACCGAGATGCATCCTGCACCCCTCTTATTCCACACAGTAAAAGGTAACATCTTTTTCCATCATGCGCAGTTGGATAATTTTATGTGAAAAATAGATCTGTGGGAACTACTGTTCCATTAGCAGCCAGAATAGTGTAATATGGAGACAGATGAAATATGTACAGTGTCCCCCCTTATCTGTGGTTGCACTTTCTGTGGTTTCAGTTATTCACGGTCAATTGTGGTCTGAAAAAATTAGATAGAAAATTCTAGAAATAAAACAATTCATTAGCTTTACATTGCCATTCTGAATAATATGATGAGATTTCCCACTCTCCTGCTTTGACTCGCCTGGGATGTGAACCATCCCTTTGACTTAGTGTATCCAAGCTGTATGTACTACTTGCCTATGAGTCACTAGGTAGCTGTCTGGGTTATCAGCTCGTGACTGTCAGAGTATCACAGTGCTTGCGTTCAAGTCATCCTTATTTTACTTAATATTGGCCCCCAAGTACAAGAGCAGTGATGCTGCCAGTTCAGATATGCCAAAGAGAAGCCACAAAAGTGCTTCCTTTAAGTGAAAAGGAGAGAGCACTACAAT
>PVJC01043127.1:0-14644 GCA_004026665.1 Murina feae
GGCAGTTGCAACAGAACCCTTAGGTTTGCTCAAGTTCCGTGGCTGTTGGCCTCCATCTTGGCTGGGTTAATTTGCATACAGCCGCTCTGATTGGCTGTTGACCTCCATCTTGGCTGGGTTAATTTGCATACAGCCACTCTGATTGGCTGGTGGTGATGGTCACATTTGCATGTTTTGCTTTTATTATAGAAGATTATCATTATTGTTGTTGTTGTTGATGGTAAAGACTATGTAAACAAAAGAAAACTTATAATCTAATCTAATAAATGAGAAACATGCAAATTGGTATCACTCGGCTACACCCAAGCCACACCCACCAGCCAATCAGAGCGAATATATGCAAATTAACCCAATCAAGATGGTGGCTGGCAGCCACGAAGGCTGGAGCAAGCAGGAAGCTTGGTTGCCCTGGTGATGGAGGAAGCCAAGCTTCCCGTCTACCCTGGCTGTGGCCTCCGCTCAAGGCAACAAAGTTTCAATTATAAAAGATAAATAAATCCCAGATACCTGCTTCCAGCCAGCCTCCCTGGGAACTTGGGTCCTTGGGGTGCTTGGACAGCCTGCAAACAGCCATCAACCCCTTACCCAGGCTGGCCACCCCCTCATGGAGTGAGGGTCTCCTCTGGGGGGCTTGGCCAGCCTGCAAACAGCCATCAGCCACTCACCCAGGCTGGCCAGGCACCCCAGCAGGAGCCCGCCTCCCTAAAGGGTGTGTGGCCAGCCTGAAAGAGGCCCTCAGCCCCTCACCCAGAGGGAACCCCACCCTGATCCAGGACACCCTTCAGGCCAAACCAGCTGGTCCCCACCCATACACCAGGCCTCTATCCTATCCTATATAATAAAAGGGTAATATGCAAATTGACCCTAACAGCAGAATGACTGGTCACTATGACACACACTGACCACCAGGGGGCAGGCACTCAATGCAGGAGCTGCCCCCTGGTGGTCAGTGAGCTCCCACAGGGGGAGCTCTGCTCAGCCACAAGCCAGGCTGAAGGCTGCCAGTACAGTGGAGGTTGTGGAAGCCTCTTTTACCTCCTCAGCAGTGCTAAGGATGTCTGGCTTCAGCTTAGGCCTGCTCCCAGCTGGCAAGTGGACATCCCCTGAGGGCTCCTGGACTGTCAGAGGGATGTCTTACTGCCAGTTTAGGCCCTTTCCCCTGGGGAGCGGGCCTAAGCCAGCAGGTGAACACCCCCTGAGGGGTCCCAGACTGTGAGAGGGCACAAGCTGGGCTGAGGGAACCCCTTCCACTGAGTGCACAAATTTTTGTGCACCAGGCCTCTAGTGATTAAATAAAATTAAAAGATGGCCATCATTGGGGGACAGAGCAACTTTCAAAAATTAAAAAGTACATCAAAGGTAGATGCCCAAAAGAAAACCCAATAATGCATTAACTTATGCAAAAACAGCAATTAACTGCATGGCAAAGAATACAAACAGACACCTTTCAAATAATATTGAAGTTTTAATTAGGGATAATTCTTTAAGTGTATCAATATAGATATCAAACAATTCAGCACAATTTCTAGAATAAGAATACAAACTATAACACATGAAAAAGTCAACTTTGTCAATCTGTAGGGTGAGCAACATTCCCAATTTTCTTTGGAAAATAAAACAATTCAGAATATATATATATATATATATATATATATATATATATATATATAAAATTTTTTTTCCTAATTTTCCTCCTGTAACATTGTGTTTTCATTGCTTTGTCAAACTGACTCATTCCTTCTATTCTCTGTGCTATAATCCATCCTCCATATTCCTGTCAGACTCGCATTTCTAAATACAATACTAAATGTCTCACACATATTGCCAATATGGCAAAAAACATATTGCTTAGCATGGCATTCTCAGTTGGGCACAGCCTCATTTCACTTCTTTATGCCTTTCATTTCTGTGATACATGTAACCCTGCAGGCAACCTGCATTTCTCTTAACTCCCCAAGCACACATATGCTGCACTGCTCTGTTAGTTTGTTCTTCTCACAATCACCTTGCATTTCCTCCATTTCTTCAGTGTAGCTCCACTCCTCGTTCTTTCAAAATGCAGACTAATTATGCTCTTCTCTATGAAGAATTCCCTTACGACTTTCCAGGCATAATGAATGTTTCTTCTCAATTCTTTCATAGCTCTTTATATAAAGGAAACATATTATGTTATATCACATTATTTTATTTATTTATAGTTAGTCACTTTCTCCTGTTAGAACTTAAGATTACTAGTGAACAAACATAAAGCTTATTTATCTTCATAGTCTCAGAATCTATTGCAACACTTGGATTCATTGGAGGTTGAATGAAAGAGTGAATGCAGACAATAAATGAATCTTCAAATCCCAGAGGTGGGAGATAATAGAAACAATATTCTTTGAAGAAATGCAAACTGAGGAATAAGAGGAGTTAATAATATTGGAAAAGATACCTTAATGTCTGTATTTTTATTTAATTGGTCACCCATTTTAAATTAAAATACCACAAAACATAGTCCATTCTTTTCAATGGAGTAAAGTATATGCAGAAGAGTATAGAATACTGAGACAAAGAAACAGAATACAGTCTAAAACAGAACAGTTAGATTAGAGGCAGAACTGTAGTATCACTCTGCCAATCCTTGTTAAAAAGAGCAAAGTGGATAGTTTTAATAACTGAATGATAGCATGCTGACTGTGGGGGAAGAGGATGATTGGAAGTGGAAGAGGGCATGGGAGATAGAAAGAGATGAAAAAAATAAAGAGAAAAAATAAAATAGAAAAATAGAACAATAAAATTATAATAAAATAAAGATTTTCTATTATTTTTCTAGAAATCTGTAATTTCAAAGTAGACTAACAATTGAGTAATATAACATTACAGGATATAATTTTAAAGACTAAAACAGAGCTTAAAAAAAAAGAAAAATCACAAAGAGATGAGACTATAGAAACTCCGTTAGCCATGTTAATGAAGATTTATTATCACTACTTTTATTGGGAAGTGCCAGAAATTGCTAATAAAACAAACTAGTATATCTTCAACAAATCACAAGTGTCTACAAAAGTGGTATCTGTTTTTTGAATTAAAGTCTTCACAAGTTGGTGCTGTTTTGGTGTATTTAATGCTCTGAAATTCTTGTTTTTCCACTTTGCTGAGTCAGCATACCCGAATCCAGGCAATTCCAGTTCAACCAATCATTAAACTATCCTATCTAATAAAAGGGTAATATGCAAATTAACTGTCACTCTGGGGCAAAAATGGCGGCACCCATAGCGGTGGAGCAAGATGCTGGTGGTGTTACCCTGGCAACGGGAGCCCAGCAGACAATCAGACCACAGGCAGCACCCAGGAGGGCCTGCTGGGAGGTCACCATGATGACCCTCAAGCAGACGATCAGGGATACAGGCCACACCCAGCAGGGCCTGCTGGGTGGTAATGGTGGCAAAGGGGGAGCAAGTGATCTGGACCACAGGCAGCACCCAGCAGGGCCTGCAGGGTGGTGGCTATGGCAACAGGGGGAGCAAGCTATGGGGACCTGCAGGCAGCACCCAGCAGGGCCTGTTGGGAGGTCACCATAATGACCCTGAGCAGATGAGTGGGGACTGCAGGCAGCACAAAGCAGAGCCTGCTGCACAGTGGTGGTGGCGACAGGGGAACAGGCAAGCAGGGCGACAAGGGAGCAGGCAATCAGCCCACAGGCAGCACCCAGCAGGACCTGCTTGCCCATCCCTGTGGTGTGGAGCAGACGGACCTGGCAGAGAGCAGAGAACCACATGGAGTGTGCCCAGCCATCAGTAGCACATCTCCTGAGGGCTCCTGAATTGGAGAGGGTGCAGGTCAGGCTGAGGGACCTCCCTGCCTGCCCTTCCCCTCCCCCACCTACTTGTGCACGAATTTCGTGCACTGGGTCTCTAGTGATGTATAAAAACACATACCTAATCATAGGTGAGAAAGAACTTAATTTCTTTCCTCTTACAAATCAAGAATTCAGTTTCTGCTCTTTACAGTTAGGGACAAGAAGTTCTCTTGAAACATTTTCTTAAGGCAGGAGCTCTGTTGGTTCTGGGGATAGGATTACATGTTTTGGGGCCATATACTGGATGCTCTTTTGAGACGTCTTGTAATTCAGAGTGTTGTGAATAGAAGGAAAATTTTTGCAAGGAGGCCCCAGTGCCTTCTGGAACAAACAGAAGGACTAATATCATGATACCAGATTAGAGAAATCTATTTAAGCAAATTTAGTGGCCCAAATTTCACTGATGGGAAATACTTAAGAGCCTAGTGTTTGTGCTGAAGTGACCAAAGTCCTCTCCCGGGTGATTAAAATAGCTGCACGAGTTACAATCAGAATTTCAATTTACTTATTTATGAAAAAGATAATTTCTTAAACAAAACTCTCTGTAAAACCATAAAATGCTTTTTTGTAGCTAAGCTAGAAACTCATCAGCAGAAGTTTTCTTGGTGAGTATGGAAACAGACATGAAGTACATATGACTAGAATATTTAATGGCTTTGGATGCAGAGAACTGCTGCATATGCCCCTGTTCCCATTGCTTTGAGAGTATTACTGGACAGCCTCCACTCAGGGTCTGGCCCTGCCCCAGCACCATGTGTCAGGCAACCTCCAGGCTCTTGACTCGCGCAGGAAGGAGTTCAACACAGGAGTCCAGATGAAAGTGAGAGCACGCTTGTTAAAGCTTGGAATAGTGAGGCTAAAGAAGGGCCCCTGGAGACAGGACCAGGGGAAGACTGGGACGAGCTGATGCTGCCCGTTGCTCCCCTGTGTGCAGGTCTGGCGAGGACCCTCAGCGCTGAGATAGGAGAAGCGAAGTACACAGAGGAAGGGGCAGGAACCTGCTCCAAGAGGAGGCCTGCTGCTGTTCTCTGTCCTGAGGGTTTTATATTTTTTTCTGTAAGCAGAACTTTGAGGGAGGGTCCTAGGGAGGATCTCAACAGGATACTCACTAGCTTTCAGGGTGTGGCGTTCAGTAAGCTCATCTATTAAAATGAGCAGACAATGGAGTTGGGCTCCTTCTCAGATTAGTTTCACCTCGTCTTGGATTAGCCTGGCTTTAGCTGTTGTGTTGTTTGCTGGTTTGGTTTGGTTTGGTATCTATCTTCTCGATGACGGTGATTTCAACCACCTGCTCTTAGATGTCTGTGGTTAAGGAGGGTACAGTCTTGAGATTTATAAACTGGCTATTAATTGTTCAGCTCTTTCAGCCGTTTGTTTAGCCGTTTGTCTCATTTTCTTCATTCAACTTGTCAGGGAATTTTCCTAATTTCTTACTAACCTGTCTTTAACCTGCTCCCACTCTGGGCCGGGCTTGGAGGAGCCCAGGTAGGCAATAGTTGCATCTTTTTATTGCCATATTGACTACACTGTGCTGAAGAATGTGTATCCATACAGTAGTTCTTTGCTTTTCGGTCCCTGGACTCCATTATTCTTATTGTGGACCCCAAGGAGGTCTTGTTTTATATGCGTTATACCTATCAATATTACTGTATTAGAAATAAAAAGGGAACTTTCACATATTATTTAGTTAAAATAAGTGATAAACCATTAAATGTTAATATAAATAACTTTTTTATGAAAAATAGGTATTTTATAAAAGGCACTGCTTTATATTTTTCAACTCTCTTTTCTGTTTTGCTAAATAGAAGACAGAGAAATTCTCATGTAGGGTTTATACTCAGTTTCTTGCAATATATTGTTCTGTTTGAAGTACTTGAAGAAAAAATCTGGCATCACACAAATGTGTAGTTGCAAAAGAAAGAGTACTTTAAAAGTCTTCTCAGGTAGTTGTGGATATATGATCCTACACAAAATTGGGAAAGTGCTAATTTCTTCAAATCGTTAGCCTAAAATTAAAAGGCCAACATGAGAGTTTATATAAGATCCAACAGGACAGCTCTGTCGGAAGCACTGATTCAGGCAGAAACTCAAGTAGTGTTTCTATTAGGACATGAAGGCATGAGTCATTTATAAGAAAGGGGAATAATGACATATATAGAAGCAAGGTGGTTAAGAAAGGAATTTCCTCAGGTGCAAATAAGCTAACACAGCGATGCTAATTCTAGAGTGTCTTTATTTTTCAGTATGTAGTCATACTGTACACTTTTCTGTTAGCTTTGGAAATAGTCATCTGGAACATAATGTTTCTCTCAGCCCATCCCGAAGATTATTTTGCCCAGTTTTCACATTCCAAAGGTTTGAGAAGTAAGACTTAGAAGGTAATTCCTCTGAGATGGTAGCTGGATCCCATTTTGAAGTGGCTTTCTCTATATTATTTTCACAGCATGTTGCAAAGTGTAATCTGAAACTACATCATAAACTGTCCTAGAATAGAAAACTTAGAAAACAAAGGCTAAGATAGATTAAAATCAAAGAAGTAACTTTAACTGCTAATTGCTTAAAATGAACTTGCAGAAATCAGGGTGTAGTCGGACATGTTCCAGCCAGGCATAACTCTCACTCCCCTTTTGAATTGTTCACCCTTCCATTTCTAAGAAACAGCCAGCAATGGCGCTTTGTGATTTATGAAAAGAAAAGGCTTGCTGAATACCTGGTTGGGACTGCAGTTCTGAGGCTCCCTGTGAGGAGGTACAGGCTGAAGTCGCTGGCCAGCAAATAAAGGCTCCTAAATTCTACTCTTTGGCTCTGGTGGTCGTCTCTTGCAGGTTGCCCCATTACAAAACTTGTATTGTTACACTAAAACCCAATGGTCTTGCTTGCACTTAAGATAGTGTTTTAATCATACAATATTTTTATTACCATAGATTGGTAATTCGTAAAATATTGGTTCACTAAATTTTGCTTTTCTCCCCTAATGTTTAGGGAAATCATACATAGAACTGAGAAGGCAAAAAGGGCTAATCCAAAGGTAGCCCTGATGTTCTGGGGGAAATGACCTTCAGCTGAGGCATTGCCTCCTTCACCAAAACTGGATTAGCAAAACAAGCCAGGAGCACTGGCCTGAGGGAAGGGTGGATTGTTAGCTGACACCATAACCTTGGAACACCTGGGTAAAGGGAAGTTGGGAGTTTCACTTCCTCTAGGGCCTGGAGGGAGGGAACACATTTGCAATATGATTAACTTGGGAAGCATATATGAGGCATGGCTCCCGCGTGTTACTTTGCTCTGATTTGGAACATTTCCCAGAGACCGCGCATGATTAAAACTGTGATTTCTCCACTCCTTCAAAGCGTCGCTTAGTTTTTTTGGTCTTTCTGCAACAGAACTATTCTATAAAATGCACTTCTTCTGTAAATACATTAATAATTAAATCATCCTGTATAAAAACACTCAACTTAAAAATAACTAAAATGTAAGTAATAAATGAAGAAAAATGTCTTAAATATCTACAATAAATAATTAAATATATAGAATATAAGAAGTATGATAAAAAATATGAAGCAATAGAAAAATAATTTAATATGTTATTAGGAGTGTGTTCCTAGGAACTGGAAAGTAATTTAATTTAGAGCAATTTAAAGGACCAAACTTTTTGCCAAAAGGGATTATATTTTATTTATCATTAGTTGCCTAAAGGAACTTAGAAGAATGGTATGTGTTAGATGCCAAATAAATATTTGTTGAATGTTTAAATAAGTGGACAATTAAGTTATGAATTGAATATAAAGATACTTAAAACTGTTTTGAAGTTTATATAATGCAAAACAGATGATGAGGTCTTTTTTTTCAACTGTTTCTAGCAGAACCAAAAAAAAGAACAAGGCAGTGTTAGATAAGTGACATAATCAGATAAGATAATCAGACCTTAAGCCATTCTTATCATGGATATATATATATATATATATATATATATATATATATATAGTTTAAATTCTTTGTGTATCAGATGCTTTGTTCTTGACAGGGAAGTGATAAGAAATTTTGCTGTCAATAACTTAAAAAGTAATGCTTCCCACTTGCACTGTTATTTGCTTTGTGCTTTGTTCATTGCCTGTGACGTGAAAACATGATGTAGTTGGTGTTGACTGCTGTCATGAGTTAAGCTGCTCACTACACTGTGTGTTTGAATTTCATTTGCTGTGCATAGGCAGGCAGCAGCAGTTTCTGATCACTTCTAAGTGAAACCAGTGAAGTGATCTACTGCTCAGAGTTCCTAACATGCATTTTGCAAGTTTCAAGTACTTGAATACTGATCGCACATGCACAAAATAAAACTCTGGGGATGAAGAGTTGTGGCTTCATGCTGTTATTTTTCCTATGTTGTGTTTTGCAAGCTCATTTTGCTATATGAGGGTTTCAACTTACATGGTGAAATTCCACCTGTGTATCTCAGACATTGTGCCAAAGTAATAATGCCCACAGGCATCTATCTATACAAATCAATGTCTGACAGCAAGTGCGAATGGGTTGAATTGTGCTACCCCTGATTCTTCTGTTGAAATGCTAACCCCGTGATATCTTAGAATGTGACCTTATTTGGAATATGATCTTTAAGGTAACCAAATTAAAATGAAGTTATTAAGATGAGTTATAATCCAATACAGCTGGTGTCCTTATAAAAAGGGGGAAATTTGGAGCTAGACATGCATGGACAGACTTTCCTGTGAAGATAAAGGTAGAGATTATGTGATGTATCTACACCAAAGACAGACAGAAGTTAGCTAATAAATCAAGCAGATTCTTTCTCACAGCCCCCAGAAGGAATTATCCTTTCTGACACCTCAATCTCATACTTTGAAGATCTAAAATTGTGAGATAATACATTTCTGTTGTTCTAAGCCACCAATTTGCAGTATTTTGTTACAGCAGCCCCAGAAAACTAATACACCAAAAAATGTAATCCTTCTTATTTAATTACTTCTTTATAGCTTCTAAGGTTAAACTTCCACTTGCAAATAGGAAGCTCATCTAGGGCTTGTTTAAAGTTCGGGAGTGCTCATTCTTTTTTAACATGAGCACTGGCATGATGAAATTAGTATTTTGGAGACTACGGATAATGAGACTTTGCTGATATTCATAAGGTTTATTGAGGTTTATAGATCAAAGTGCTGAAGGAGGAATGAAAGGGCCAGGTCTCCCAGACATGAGGTCCTTGTGATGTCTTCAGAAAACGAATTTTTTTGGATTCACATAGGAGGATGTGATGTGAAAGAAGGTTTTATTGGTGTGAAGTTACATTTCTTGGGTTCCAAAGTCTCTTGTCCCTTAAGCCAGTTCTGAAACAGGGTCAGCTGAGAGTTCAGTGAAACCAGAAGCAAGGCCAATGTCCAGAGTTTTGGTTCCAGGTTGCAGCCAGGTGAAGTTCAGAATTTAGGCCAGATTAAAATCCATTAGTCCAGGTGTGGAGCCCATCATGGCCATGCACCATGTGGGCACAGGGGAGCAGATCCCCCTATCACAGGAGAGGCAAGAGGGCCTTGTGCATGGGAGAGGAAGAGAGAGAAAGAGAGGGGAGGGGAGGGGAGGGGTGGGGAGGAGAGGAGAGGAGAGGACTAAACTAAGCCCGGGATTCTAGACCTGGGGCCACAGCCATGGTGTCTGTGTCCCTAAAGGAGGCCTAGAAAGTGGTGTGGGAGTGGGGTGGGGGAGTAGAGAGAAAGCAGCAGTTTGTGGTTGTTTTGCTTTTGTTTTCTCTTTGCTTCACTAAACCCAGACTGTAAGACTTTTCAGCTGCAAAAACCCACAAGAGGCTCTGGTGCAGGGAGAGCCATGGGTGTGTGGAGCCTGAGCAAAGGCTGGAGCAGGAGGCAGGGCAATGAGACATAGCCAAGACTCTTCTTAACCCTCCAAACCCAAGCAGCCATTTCTCCCCGAAGAGCTACCCCTCCCAGGGCCTCAAGGAAGGGAATACAGCCTGTCACACCCTGCCTGCATTTTGAGCTATACAAAGGAAACAAAGGCTCTTAGAAGCCCCAAAGAGCCCTCAGTGGCTGGCAAGGAAGAGGAGCCAGTTGGATCTACTATTCTGGGAATCAGACTGATAAAAAGCTCGATTGCCAGCCAACCTCTCTAGCCTCCATACAAGGATTTCTGACCAACCAAGGTCTGAGTTGTATTTTGGGTCACTATTATAGTAATTATTAAGTTAGCATAAGTAACTCCATTTTGATTTGTGTGTAACCCTTAGACTCCATATTAGAATCTGTGTGTACCTGATAAGAATCTTACCTAAAGATGTAACTTGCTTACCTACTTGGGAAATTCCCTAACCTTATCTGTAAAGACCTGACCTGGTCCTGAGAGCCGCTGATAGACCACCACGCACACACCCATTTTTTAGTATAAAAGGAGAGAGTTTAAATGCAGAAGGCAGATGCCTGTCTGACCTCCACAGACTCATCTCCAACTGCCAACATACTCTGCTCTGTCTCCGTACCTCCAGGAGCTCCACGAAGCCAGCCTCTGTGGCCATTTACTCTCCAAACGTCTTGTGTGTGGTGTGTCTCAGTAAGCATCTCCGGGTGGACTTTCTCAGGGACTGAAACCCATCAGGACTTGGTAAATAAACCGTGTGTGATTCGCTTGCAACCAACTGTTTGTCTGTCTATGTTATTTACTTTGAGGCTCGGCTAAGAATAGTAATGATCTGGGCTCATAAGAACTATTATAAGTACTCATTCAGAACTGATAATATACCTTAAGTGAAAGAGTGCAGCTACCTGTGATATGTCCCTAGACAATTGGAACAGTCACTTGCAGAGGAGTGGCCCTAGATCTGGGAAAATACATCCATCTGATCCCCAGAGAGAGAGAAACAGCACCAACCCCACCTAAAATCCTGACATAAACAGATGCTTGAGTGATTAAGATTGATAGCTGGCGGACAGGCAAAGCAGGCAGACTGATTCCGTCTGCTGATAGCTAAGGCCTGTGTAGTCAGGCACAAGCAGAGTAGTGGTGGATTGCCAGAGTGCAGGACAGTGGTCAGCAACTAAATACCTAACAGGGAGCCCAGAACTGGCAGACAGAACAGAAGATGGGATCTTAAGCCCACATGGGGTATTAAAATGTGGCTGAAGCAAATGACACTTCACTTTTATTTTTAAATTTTTCTTTAAATTATTTTTTTAGTATTATATTTTTATTTCATTTTTGTTACTCTATTTTCTTTCTTTTTTTCATATTTTTCTTCCTCAATTCTCCCTTTTTCATCCTGTTTTACTTCTCCTTTCCCCACTTTAGCTTTTCCTTTTTATTTCTCTTTAACCTTTGTGAAAAAGTGACCTTTTTTATCTGCTTTATTGATGTGTTGTTATTTTGTAGTCTCTGCTGGCTTATTCACATATCTAATTCCCTCTTCCCTGCTCCTACTCCATTTCCTCTTCTCTTTTCTCTTTCTTTGCTACTCAGTTTTTTAAAAATTTATTTTTTCTTTTATTCCTCTCCTCTCTTGCTCTTTTCTGCTCCTAATTTTTAAATTAGTTTCACTTCCTAAATTCAGGCCTATCTGCTCTCTCCTCTATTTTTCTTTTAAATTAGTAAATAAATAAATAATTTATCCAATCCCTTAACCTTGTTTTCTGTATTTAAGCTCTGCCTCTACAGATTTTGTCCTCCACACCTTCCTCTGGGTGCTTTTTGTTTGCATTTTTTGGTTTATTTATTTATTTACTTTTTGTTGCCCCATATTTTTTCTTTCTTCATTTTTTTCTCATTTTATTTTATTTTATTTTATTTTATTTTATTTTATTTTATTCTTTTCTCACTATTATTTTTACTCTCCTTCTCTCCTTAATTTTCTTTTCTCTGATGGTCACTTCAATTAGAGTTATAGGTGTCTTGAGTACATTCATGTTCTGTTCCTTTTGTGTCGTGTCTTGTGTTGTATTTTGTGCTGTTTGGTCAGCACCTCCACAATGGTTGGCATGATGGGGTAGAGCATGAGCCACATAACCAAAAACCCTGTGAGGAGTCTCCATCCACAAATAGAACAAGAACGTTCAAGACCCAACTACATCAAGAGAACCCAAATATCTCAAATAGGGGGCCTTCTAGGACACCCAGCACAGAAGAACTGAGAGGTTAAACCACTGGGTCCCACAAAACATCTACTAATTAAGACAAATTAAAAAAATGTAGGTGGGCATAGCAGTTTGATCTAATACATAAAAACAATCACAAAGAAACAGTAAAAAATGGGGTAACAAAGAAACAACCCCCATATGAAAGAAAAGAAGGACTCACCAGAAAAGGGAGCAAATGAAATTGAGGCAAGAAATATGTCAGAAACAGAATTCAGAGTAATGATTATAAGGATGCTGAAAAGGCTGGAAGACACATTCAAAATGTGTAAGAATGAAGAAGAAATAAAGAATGACATAGCTGCAATAAAGTACACAAGAGAAGGTTCAACAGTAGTCTAGAAGAAGCTAAGGACCAAATCAGCGAGTTAGCTGACAAAATAGAAAAACACCCAAGCACAACAGTAACTAGAAAAGAACTTAAAAAGCAGGAGGAAAGTCTAAAGGAGCTTTGGGACAACAGGAAACACAACAATATCCGCATAATAGGGGTGCCAGAAGGAAAGAAAACTGAGCAAGGAATAAAACACCTATTTGACAGGAAACAACCCTAACTTTGGGAAGAAAAAAGTCATACAAGTTTAAGTACACAAAGTCCCAAACAAGATGAATCCAAAGACAACACCAAGACACATTGTAATCGAACTGGCAAGTACTGACAAAAAAAGTATCTTAAAGGCTGCCAGAGAGAGCCAGAAAGTTACCTTCAAGGGATCTCACATTAAACTATTAACTGATTTCTCAACAGAAACACATTAGACCAGAAGAGGATGGAATGAAGTATACAAAGTGATGCAAAGCAAGAGACTGAATCCAAGAATACTGTATCCAGCAAGGCTATCATTCAAAATTGAAGAGGAAATCAGGAGCTTCACAGCAAAAAAAAAAAAAAAAAAAAAAAGGTGAAGGGAGTTTATTACCACCAAACCAGCAATGCAAGAAATTCCAAAGGGACTGATGTTAAAAGAAGAAATAGAAAGGGAAGAAGGAACACTAGCATAAAGAATAAAAAGGGTAACAAACAAGTACCTATCTAATCTAATAAAAGAGTAATATTCAAATTGGTGTCACTCCACTACACCTAAGCCATGCCCACCAGTCAATCAGAGCAAATATATGCAAATTAACCCATCCAAGATGGAGGCTGGCAGCTACAGAGCTGGAGCAAGCAGCAGGCTTGGCTGCCCCAACGATGGAGGAAGTCAAGTTTCCTGCCTGCCTAAGCTGGCTTTGGCCTCCACTCAAGGCAACAAAGTTTCTATTATAGAAGATAAATAAACCCCAGATACTTGCTTCCAGCCAGCCTCGCTGGGAGCTTGGGTCACTGGGGGCCTTGGCCAGCCTGCAAACAGCTATCAGCCCCTCACCCAGGCTGGCCAGGCACCCCAGTGGGAACCCCACCCTGATCAGGACACCCTTCAGGGCAAACCAGCCAGCCCACACCCATTCACCAGGCCTCTGTCCTATATAATAAAAGGGTAATATGCAAATTGACCCTAACAGCAGAACCACTGGGAATGACTGGTCACTATGACACACACTGACCACTAGGAGCCAGATGGTCAATGCATGAGCTGTCCCCTGGTGATCAGTGAGCTCCCACAAGGGGAGCTCTGCTCAGCCACAAGCCAGGCTGACAGCTGCCAGCACAGCAGTGAAAGTGCTCTACTGCCTCCTCAGCAGTGCTAAGGATGTCAGACTGAAGCTCAAGCCTGCTCCCTGCTGGCAAATGGACATTCCCCAAGGGCTCCCAGGCTTCCAGAGGAATGTCTGACTGCCAGCTTAGGCTTGATCCTCTGAGGAGCAGGCCTAAGCTAGCAGGTAGACATCCCCCAAGGGGTCCCAGATTGTGAAGGACACAGGTCAGGCTTGGCTGAGGGACTCGCCCCCTCCCCCCCGTCCTCTAGTCAATAATAACCTTATATGTAAATGAATTAAATGCTCCAATCAAAAGAAATAGGGTAGCTGAATGGATAAGAAAACATGACCCATATATATATGTTGTCTACAAGAGACCCACCTCAGAACAAAGGACTCACACAGACTGAAAATGAAGGGATAGAAAAAAATTCTCCAGGCAAATGGAAATGAAAAACCAAATTAGGGTAGCAATACTTATGTCTGAGACCTCAAAGTGAAAGCCATAGCAAGAGATAAAGAGGACCACTTCATAATACTAAAGGAAGTGATTCAATAAGAGGATATACTAGTAACTCTAGTAAACATATATGCGACCAATACAGGAGCACCCTAATACATGAAAACAAAAACAAACTTCTAGAAGATATCAAGGGAGAAATCAACAGCAATACAATCATAGTAGGGGACTTTAATACCCCACTGACACCGATAAATCCTTTAGACAAAAAATCAGCAAAGAAATAACTATCCTAACTGACTTATTAGATAAGATGGAATTAATTGACATTTTTTTTCTTTTTTTTCTTTTTTACATTTTTTTAAATTACATAAAGCTTTACAAAGATTAGTACATATATCTCTTTTTCCCCCTGCCCTTCCCCTAGCCTCCCCTACCCCCCAGTGTTTTGTGTCCATTGGTTATGCTTAAATGCACACACAAAAGTCCCTTGGCTGATCTGTTACCCCCCCTCCCCCCACCAACGTCCCTGTCCTTGTTGCTGTAATTTGACAGTCTGTTTGA
>PVJC01043128.1:0-14677 GCA_004026665.1 Murina feae
CTCTAGTAGAATAATAATATTCCCTACCAGGAACTAATTGAAAGATGGGGGACACATCAGATAGTGCTCTAGGCTTGTTAGTATGACCCTATGCTCTTGGCTTCATCTAATCTACCCAAGGCACCGGGACCAGGTGCTTGATAGCATGGCTCGTAGTAAGACCTTGCATTGAATAAAGTGATTCTTTTTTGCAGCATCCTGCCAATAGGTCTACCTCTTTTTGGCATAAGATGGGATCACAAATAAATGCTATGTTCATAAATACAATGTCCACTACTTTTTGAGAATTTACATATTAGACACTTAATAATAATTTTCTGCAATCACCCAACAACTATTTACACACAAAGAACCTGAGGCTGCATCCTAGCTGGTTTGGCACAGTGGGTAGAGCGTCGGCCTGTGGACTGAAGTGTCCTGGTTCGATTCCAGTCAAGGGCATGTACCTCAGTTGCAGGCTTAATCCCCAGCTAATCAGGAGATGGGGGCGGGGGGGGGGAGGCACAAAACCAATCGATGTGTCTCTCTCACATCAATGTCTCTGTCTCTCGCCCTCCCTTCTGCTGTCTCTCAAAAAAAGAAAAATGGAGAAAATATCCTTGGATGAAAATGAAGGGAGGGAGGATCTGAGGCTGCTTAAAGATAGTCAGTGTCCTAATAAATTGTAAAGTGAGGATTCAAACATTGGAATCTGAATCCAGTGATCACCAAGAGGGTTCCACAGGCACCAAGACATTTATTTTTTTAAGTTTTTAATTTTTGCTCAGTTTAAGAGATTCTCCCTGTGGACAAAAGGAGCCACATGCTAGCCTGAAAAGGCTCAGCGGAGGCCTGCATGGCATTCCCACAGGCTCAGAGACCTAGAGTGATCACAAAGATGGTCTGAAAATTAGATATTTATCTACAAACAGGTTATGGTGGGTGGCCACATCCTGGACCAGTGTTTTCCCTGACGGGAATCACCTTTGATCTTTACTGAGCCAAATGTGCTGGGCGCCAGGACAGATACCACAACCAAATGTCCTTCATTATCATGTTAATTGATCCTACACTCACCTGGGTATGTGTACGTCATTTTGCTTTTTATCCAATCCCAGGGATTTCCCCGCTTTGCTTTGTCCCACCTCCTTAATCTATCACCAATGAATTTCATGTAACCCACTTACGTATTTTCCTTTTGATGGTAAATTTATAAAAACACTGTGTAAACTCCCATTCTCCGGAGCATTATCTCAATTCATTGAGGTTCTGCTTCCCGGCATATGTCGACAGTTTGGCTCAAATAAACTCACAAAATTCTCTACAGGTTTCATTGAGTTTTTTCGTTAACATCCCCATGGAGCTGAACCAATATAAAGGTTGCTTCGTTTCCCCAGTTCCCTGTTGTAGGAAGTCCTTGTCTGGGGCCATTTCCTGGTCTAATCCTTAATCTCTAGGTCCAGACTCTGACCAGCACGTGGTGCTTTTAGGATTGAGGCTTGCCTTGGGGGCTTTCTTGGTGCATCAAGTCAGAATTCCAGAGATGTACTCAACCCCATCTAAACCCATGGCCTGATAAACTCCAGCCGGTTTTTCTAACTCTGTTCTGCTGATAATGGATCCCTCTCCTGCACTGTGTTCCCCCCTTAGCTCCCTCTCATCCCCCCCAACCCGCAACACACACACACACACACACACACACACACACAGCAGTGCAAGCAATAGTAGTTAATAGAGTTTACGGGAGAGAAGAGTCCCTGGCTGGCTATTTGTAATCTCTGCACCTTTGTGTGGTCAACATAGACCTCCTCGGTGGTCCGCGTGGACCTTATGATGGCTGACAATTACTGAGTGCTTGTGTCAGACACTGGTCTGAGCTCCCTTACGTATAACATTTAATCCCTGCCTGAACTCTGGGAAATGTATTGTCATCGTTATTATTATGGGTGAGGGTATGGAGGCAGAAGTAACTGGAGCAAGTTATACCACTTGTTAGTGGATGATGAACATATTTGAACCCAGAGTCCTCTTAGTCACTATGCTGTGCTGCCCCTCCATATGTAAGTGCTATGAAAACTGCAGTGAGTAGGAGGACGGTGGCCAAGGTAGGCCTCTGACGAGTGGATAGTTTTTTGTTTTGTTTTTAAAACCCCATGTAAGCGGGCATTTTCCCCCCAAATCGCGTCGTAACGGGAAGAAAGAAGTCCAATAATGGTCTGACTTTGCAAAGTCTATCTGAGTTGTCTTGCACATTTTCGTTGTTGTTGAAATGCCAGGCCCTCCATATTTGACGGCTGTCTCTACTCATTGTTTTTGGAAAAAACTCGTCTCCCGCGCTTTGGTATAAAAAGCGATATGACGAGTTTACTCGTTTCCCGCAAACAATGTTATTAAATCTTTATTGTTGAAAGTACTACATAGATCCCCTTTTTGCTCCCATTGACCCCTTATAACCCTCCCTGCCTCCATCCCCCACCCCAAGCCTCCATCACCCTGTTGTCTGTGTCAGAGTGGACAGTTTTGATTTGAAGCCTAAGTTGTGAGAAGAAGCCAGGCATGAGCAGATTTGGTGAAGCATGATCCAGGCAGGGAAAGCAGGAAGTGAATTGCTTTGGACTCTTTATTTCAGGCCTGCTGGCTCATGGATCAACAAAAATC
The DNA here is from genome assembly GCA_004026665.1 of Murina feae. Classification (NCBI taxonomy): domain Eukaryota; kingdom Metazoa; phylum Chordata; class Mammalia; order Chiroptera; family Vespertilionidae; genus Murina; species Murina feae. Next base: position 2,638 of record PVJC01043128.1, read on the forward strand.
AGCATTTTCTCTTTTAAAGTACACACTACAAAGAAGTTTCTATTAAAGTCCTCAATAGAGGTCAGTGGCCACCACAGGCAAGATACACTAAGTAAAACTTTATGGGGTCACAGAGGTCAGTATGAGACAGTCCAGGTAACAATTCCAGACAGACCAAGGAAAACATGGCCCACCAGTGTGGTGATTTGTTCTAGCTAGAACTTAACAGGGGGGTAAAAGAGTTAATAATGGGTAGGCATTTGTTGTCTGTCTTCTCTTCTCCCCTGCTGCATTCCTTGACTTGCTTTCTCCTCCTTTGATGCGTGCAGGAATCTGCATTATTTTTATATTTTATTGATTTTAGAGAGAGGCAAGGAGAGAGAAAGAGAGATGGGGAGGGAGAGGAGGGAGGAAAAGGGGGGAGAGAGAGAGAGAGAGAGAGAGAGACAGAGAGAGAGAGAGAGATCAATTAGTTGCCCCAGAGTAGGGATTGAACTTACAAACTGTGTGTGTGTCCTGACTGGGAATTGAACCCTCCACCTTTTGATGCATGGGACAATGCTCCCACTAACCAAGCCACACTAACCAGGACAGGAGTCTGTGTTCTTGAAATAGTTTATTTCCACAAGAGGTGTAGGAATTGGTTGGCCATTCTTTTTCCTTTGTAGATGGTGAGCCGTTAGGTGTGCTACTTCCAAGTTTGTCTTTGGTCAGGAATGTCTTCTAGTATGTCATGATAATATTTCTTCTCTGTGTCTTCAGACTACATATTTAGGAAGACTAATTATCATAATTATCAGCACTTTGGATCTCTCTTGGTGCATGATCTCACTAAGATTATGCTCTGCTGAAAAGTCTCCTTAGAGCCTCTTTTATGTCCTTGTTCCTCAGACTGTAGATGAAGGGGTTCAGCATGGGGGTGACCACCATGTACATCACTGAGGCTACTGAACCCTTTCTGGAGGGTTGGTTTGTTCCAGAAGTGAGATAGACCGCAAGGCCTGCACCATAGAACAAGGAGACAACTGAGAGGTGAGACCCACAGGTGGAAAAGGCTTTATACTTACCTTTAATAGATGAGATGCCCATTATGGAGGAGACAATTCTAGAATAAGAAAAAAGAATCCCAGTCAGGGGAATAACACCCAGCAAGCTAGTTACAAAATATTGTAGGATGTTGTTGGCAAGGATATCTGAGCAGGCAAGCTTGAGGAGCTGAGCAAGTTCACAGCAAAAGTGAGGGATTTCTGTCTCTTTGCAAAAGGACACCCTCAACACCATCAGACTTTGCAACAAAGAATAGGCCAGGCAGATGAACCAAGAAAGCAGAAGCAGGATTCTACAAAGGTGAGGGTTCATGATGACCGTGTAGTGCAAGGGGTGACAGATGGCCACAAACCGGTCATAGGCCATCACTGTGAGTAGCAAATCATCCAGCCCAGCAAAAAGCAAGAAGAAATACATCTGGGTGAGGCAGCCTTCATACGTGATGTCTTTGCTGTGTGTCTGGATGTTCACCAGCATCTTCGGGATGGTGGTGGAGGTGAAACAGATGTCAGTGAAGGACAGGTTGGAGAGGAAGAAGTACATGGGCGTGTGGAGGTGGGGGTCAGAGCTGACGGCCAGGATGATGAGCAGGTTGCCTACAACACAGACCAGGTACATGGACAGGAACAGCCCAAAGAGGAGGGGCTGCAGGTCCACATCTTCTGAAAGTCCCAGGAGAATGAATTTTGGAGTAGCCGTTTGATTTCCTGCTTCTATATACATTTATGGGAACTGCCTGGAGAGAGGCAAGAATTATGTGAAAACAGTAAAAAAGCAGGAATGTGCCATCTATTTCAAACTCATTTAAGTTTTATGTTTTATCTGAGAGTTTTATTTTCTTAAGTTGATGAAAATGTCTTCAATAATACCGTTCCTTTCCTGCTTCCATTACTACCACCTGGAACAGTGACACTCTCTCTCTCTCTCTCTCTCTCTCTCTCTCTCTCTATATATATATATATATATATATATATATATATATATATATATATATAATTGATTTTTTACAGAGAGGAAGGGAGAGGGATAGAGGAAGGGAGAGGGATACCACATGAGAGAAACATCGATCAGCTGCCTCCTGCACAACCCCTACTGGGTATGTGCCCACAACCAAGGTACATGCCCTTGACCAGACTCGAACCTGGGACCCTTGAGTCCGTAGGCCAACGCTGTATCCACTGAGCCAAACCGGTTAGGGCCAGTGACTCTTTTGTTAAAATATATTTTTATTGATTTCAGAGAGGAAAAGAGAGATATAAACATCAATGATAAGAGAATCATCCATTGGCTGCCTCCTGTGCACCCCACAATGGGGATTGAGCCCGCAACCCGAGCATGTGCCCTGACCTGATATGGAACCATCAATGATGAGAGACTCATTGATCAGCAGCCTCCTGCACACCCCACACTGGGGATCAATGCTACAACCTGGGCCTGTGCCCTTGATTGGAATCAAATCCGCGACCCTTCAGTCCACAGACTACCACTGTATCCACTGAGCCAAACCAGCTAGGGCTTTAATGCTTTTTTTTTAAAGAGAAAGTTTATTTAGAAAGTTAGAGGTAGTAAAAGTGAGCCTTAGAAGAAATGGGCTTAGGAAACATGTTACAGAGGCAAAAGGGCCTTGAAGCTTAGGAAAGTACACTCGAAGATTCTAGTGGGTGTGCTCTCGGGGGAGGGGGAGAGAGATGGAGAAAGCTAATTTTTTTTTTTCTTCACCCTCATGACATTTGCCAGTATCTTGAACTAGACCATTCTCCATCTCATGATTGACCCAGAGTAGATTATTGGGAAAAGATTTTATAGATAATTCTTTCAGTATTATAGTAACTTTATTACTGTCCCAATTTATCATCTGCCATTGTAATGACCAGTGTACCATAATACACTCAATTCCCAAGACCAAATCAGACCATTTTGTGTCCTGCATGGTTGTGTTGTAGTTCTTTAACTTCAGGTTGGGAGAACTATGACTTTTCTGTTTCATTTTCATTCATATCCCAAGCACTTAGCACAGTACACAGTTCGTAATAGGTGCTCTATAAGTATGAGTTAGAAGAGATTTTCAGGGCATAGTAGAGGCAATTCCCTATCAAAACCCTTTCATCAAGAACAGAGACGCCATTTACCATGAGGGCTTTTCAGTTGAACTTAATCAGAATGAGAGCTTCCTTCCTAAGCAGACAAGTGAAAGTAATTACAAAGGAATAGGTCAGTAGTTTAAAGTACATACAAGAAAGTTTGTAAAATAGTAATGATGAGGATCAGGCACTTTAAGAATGGGAATAGACATAAATACACGGATTGGCCAAAGTAGATTTATGGTTGTATGTGGAACACAGTTTATTCTTTTTCTTCTTTTGTTTTTTCCATCACCTTTCAGTTTATTCTTATATTATTTGTAAATTGTATTATTTTCCATACAAACTACTGCAAACCTACTTTTGCCCACACCTGTATATAGAGGGGTCAGTGGAACAAATTGAACAGTCAAGAAACAGATACTAGCCAATATGAGAATTTAGTTTTATATATATATATATATATATATATATATATATATATATATATATATCTCACAAATCAACCCATAAAAGGTAAATGATATAATTAACAATGTTTAGAAAACTCAGCAACTTTTTAAACACCTCAAAGTAAATAGTAAAAGAGACAGTGACTGACAAAATTGACAACAGAACATTATAGATGATATATTTATGTGACTTCCTGAAGTGTAAAAACTTCCTAAGCAGACCAGTGAAAGTAATTACAAAGCAATAGATCAGTAGTTTAAAGTACATACGATAAATAGTTTGTTTGTCAATAATACCACATGACATAAAAAGGCAAATTCAAATCTGAGGGAGAACTTTTATGAGAAAATATAAAAGTGCAGTAACTTACAAAGCTCTTCAAAATAAGAAAAAAACAGAAAAATAAGAGGATAAATACAAGTAGATAGAAACATGAAAAAGTGCTCACATTTCATGCTAAATCCATGAAAAATAGGGCAAGAAATCAGGAATGGATGAGGATGGCTGTTACAACACTTTTTCATTAAATAGATGCGTATATGACGATTATTTAAGAAGACTCTGTCTATGGTATCAAAATGGCAAAATAAACTGCCACTGGACACTTTCTTCACTCACAATGCTGCTTTAATTCAGGTCCTGCTAACCTCTCATCTGTGCTACAAATAGATTGCCACCCACCTGGCTCATTCTGCAGGGGATGTCGGGATAGTTCCAATCTCAGCATCGTATGCACCTTAAAAATTACTCAGTGGCTCCATGTCCCTCCAGGGAGAGCCCCAACACCAGTGCCCTCCACGATCTGGCCCCTGTCATTGCTCTGCCTTCATCTCCCATCCGCCACCCTCTTCCTGGCTTCTAATCCATCCTTTGCATTAAAGAGGAAATTTCCCAGAACTTTTCAGCGAGACAAAAGAATGACTCTCACTGGGAAGCGTCCCATGGCCTGCCTAGATCTCTCACTTCCTGGCGGAATGTTCCTTTGTCTGCTTGGGGCCTAGACTCTGAAGTTAATGCTCATAGGAATTTAATAAATTGCAAGCGATGTTTGTCCAGCATACATGCAGATTATTTCTTTTCAGGTAAAAAGATTGCCCCTAAGTTATTGCTTATTGCCCTGTGGGAATCTCTATCTGGTAGAAAAGATAACCCTCAAAAGCTAGGATTTTATTTTCCTATGTTTTGGCATCTAACTTAGAAAACTAATTCCATCATTTCTTGTCCGCCTATATAAATTTCTGTTCTTCGAATGCTCCGCAACCTAGCTTCACTCCCCTCACTTCTCATTAATGAGTCTTTGGCGTATGCTCTTTATGTATTCTTGGGAGTCACATTTTTATCCACATTTTATCCCAAGTGATGCTTTGACATTAGATACTCAACGACTTTTAATTCTGGAACATTCTGTGCAGTTTCATAGCTTTGGACCTTTGCGTTTACCAGCTCCTGTCACCCTGGGTCCACCTCCTCCCTTCCTCACATGGAGGAGTCCTATTCCACCTTCCACACTGTCCTGAAATCTGTATTGGCATTCGCCATGCGGCACTAAACACTCTTCTCTCTTTGGACAGTCTCTGGATTTGGTAGACTAAACTACACATGGGGCAAGACATTACATTGATTTATTGTATGTACTAGAATTTTAGTCCTCCCAGGAGAGCAACACATTATAGCCACATCTTTATGTGCGGCACCTAGCTCAGTGTTAGGCACAGAGAGGTGCTCTATGGATACAGAAGTGTCTCATTGAAGGAAAAAAATTGAGGGAGGGAAAGTTCGAGTGGAGAGAAGATTATGAGGGGGAAGACCCAGAATTGAGAGGCAGTGACGGACAGTAAGACGTAAAGTTAGAAGTAAGAGAACATGAGGTCTAGTGAAGCTTGGAAGAGCCCTATCCAGAGCCAGGGACTTTAATTTGATTTGGGTGGGCTTTTCCTCCTGGAGAGCCCTGCCTGTGTGCCAGGAGAGCATGCAAGTAAAAGTTTTGTCCTCCTCTTACCTCTGACACAACAGTTTCTGAGAATGCTGGGGCATCATAATGGAATTTCCAAAGGTCTGGGCTCTATGATCTTTGCCTCCCCCAATGGAGGACAAATAAAGACAGTGGAACAGGGATGGAATGCTATGTACAGGGCCCAGAGATAGACTGACACCTGGCGTAGCTCAAGGGAATTTCCACCTGAATCCCTGGCCTGGGACAGGTGAGCCTGAAGTGAAAGACACGAGAGGATTATTTGCTTCTGAATCATCTAGCTTCTCATTAAAGAAATTGCTGTTTTGACTGATTGTTTCTAGAGACTTCCTCCCTGATGGTCAGTGGAGGGAACTCTTCTACCCACTAGGAGGAAGATGGGAGCCACGTGTTGGATCCCAAGTGCCCGGCTTTGGGTTCTGTGTACCATGTAACTTGTTTCATTTCATCTGCGAAATCTCCCTCAAAGTCCATGTGCACACTTTATTATTATTTTATAGGTATACTAGGGGCCCAGTGCACAAAAATTTGTGCACTCGGGGGGTGGGGGTCCCTCAGCCCGGCCTGTGCCCTCTTACAGTCTGGGACATCTCGGGGGGGATGTCCACCTGCTGGAATGCCTGGACAGTCTGGGTGAGGGGCTGAGAGCCATTTTCAGGCTGCCCACAGCCCCTTCAGGGTTCGTGCACTTGGGGGTGGGAAGGCTGGAGCGTGCAGGCCTGGATGTTTCCCACCGGAGGGCCCACGATTGCACACGCCTGGTGGGCCCACACCGCTGAGGGGACACAACTGGCGCAGAGTTGGGTGGCAAGCCAGGGGCGGACGCTGGTGCAGAATCCCTGGGTGGGGCCCTGCTGCTGAGCAAACACACCCGGGGTGGAGCTGGGCAGTGAACTGGCTTCAGATTCTCCGCACTGTGCAGCAGACGCTCCCGCATGCCCTTGGAGGCCCCTGGGGGGTGGATGAAGGTAGCGGACCCTGGACGGGTGTTCCTGGACACCCTGCGGAGGCCCCCAGGGAAGAGTCAGGCAGTGGACCCAAGACAGGCGCTCCTGGATACTCCTCGGAGGCTCCCGGGGGCAGAGCTAGGCAGCAGACCCAGGACAGCTGCTCCTGGACACCCCGAGAAGGCCCCAGGCCAGACCCCCCCCTCCCACTGAGCTGACACACTTGGCACAGCTATGCCGGCCAGCCGTGGAGGCTCCCAGTGCAGAGCCGCCCTGCCAGCCTCCATCTTGGCTGGGTTAATTTGCATACAGCCGCTCTGATTGGCTGGTGGTTGTGGCTGTGAGCAGAGGCTCAGCCAGCCTAGGCAGGCAGTTGCAACAGAAGCCTTTGGTTTGCTCTAGCTCCATGGCTGTTGGCTGGGTTAATTTGCATACAGCCGCTCTGATTGGCTGGTGGTAACGGTCAATTTGCATGTTTCTCTTTTATTATATTAGATTAGGAAAGCAGCATAGCATTTTTATGTAATCTGTACAGGTCACAAAGCAGAAAGGACTAAAGCCAAGTTAAAATCCTCAGTCTGACTCCTGATCTGGGGCACCTGGCCAGTGTTCTGCCTCTGCCAACCCAACTCCATTATTTCACTTCCCAGGATGCTCTAGGAAGAGATCACCTACTCATTGTGCTCTTCCCTTTGGGGCTTGCTGGTAGACCACAGCAAAGTGCAGTCAGGGATGCCTGCTGCATCAGCTATATAGGAAGGAGGAATGGCTGAGGTCACAGGCAAAGAGCACAGAGTTGGCACACGGTAATTAGGGCAAAGCCCCTGCTCTTGGATATCCCAATAGAGTTCTCCACTTCTTTCTCCAGCCACGTAATCAGCCCAGACAATCTTAGAGAGATATAACAGCAGGGTCTTAATCCTTGTCTGTTCTACTTATCAGCTGTGTGTCATGGGGCAAGTTCTTAATATCTCTGAACCTGACTTGATGCCGAGTTGACACAACTGCATTGAGAAATGATTGACAGATAACAATGCTCCCTGTCAATATGTGGTGGGTGCATAAAGTAAGGGAAAAATAAGTTTGAGATATTATCTTTAACAGTATTAAGGCTGATCCTCATGTCATTTAACTTAAAAGTCATGTGACCTAAAGTTATGATATCCTTTGATCCCTGAGAGGACATTTTATTTTTGTCCTCATATTTAGTATTTGGAGAAAAACTATTGAGTCTCATTTATTTTTTTTTATTCCTGAGGGTCTATATTTCCTGGAACAGAGGAAGCATTGAATACAAAACAAAAATCTCTCAAATATTGAATACACCCTTTTGGTTAATAAAAACAGCATAGATAGGATGGCTTCCACAAATTAGGTTCCTCCTTTGCAAGGATCCCCATAGAACTAGAGAGAAGATAAAATAGTGCTTGCTTTATATTGTCTATGTAATGGACACGTTGTTTTTGATGTACCAATGTAACATAATATCTTTATATGAATATAAAGTACAAGTTACAGTGATACTATGCACATTGTAATTAAATGGAATATTTTAAAATTACAATAAAATAAAAAATTTTTTAGTTTTAAAAATAAGTATGGGCAAGATTTTGAATTTCAAATGAAGGCACACTAATGAAGAATTGAATGGAGATGCAGAAAGCAGTATTGTGCCTAGGATATAAAAGAAAGAGAAAGAAGGCATGTTGTAATTGATGGCATTTACAGTTTTCTGCAACAGAGCAAAATGAAAAGGGTGTTGGTTTTGTGAAAAAATTTCAGTGACAATGTGGACACAATTAAGAGGTATTTTCTGCCCTAACCGGTTTGGCTCAGTGGATAGAGCGCCAGCCTGCAGACTCAAGTGTTCCAGGTTCAATTCTGGTCAAGGGCATGTACCTTGGTTGTAGGCACATCCCCAGTAGGGAGTGTGCAAGAGGCAGCTGATCGATGTTTCTCTCTCGTCAATGTTTCTAACTCTCTATCCCTCTCCCTTCTTCTCTGTAAAAAAATCAATAAAATATATATATTTTAAAAAGGTATTTTCTTAGGGAACAATAAATTTGATAAGATTTCTAGTAGTGTCAAATGATTAATGTTGACATCAGAAGCATGGTGGTATGAGAGGCTCCCCTGGTCTCTGTCCCTGGAGTTGCAACAATTTGAACAATTATAATTCAACACAGAATTTCCTGCTCAATGCACAGACATCTGAGACATCTGGTGATGGGAAAATTGGAGCAAAGAGGAGGAGGAAAGGGTAAGGAACAGAGCCAGGTGCCACAGAAGCAGCCCAGTGCTCACTGCAGGTCCTGGGAGAGGGAGAAAGGTTGCAGCCTGCACTCTGAATCCCTGAAGAGCAGAGGTAGAGGGAGCTTCTTTGCCTGAGTGGTCAGCACATACTTCGTCTGAACCCAGAGACGGAGTGCAGAGACAGAGTGCAGATGTGCAGATGCGGTTGTCTGACAGAAAAACAGCCACAGAGCCTGGATGCCTCCCCGCACACTCCCAGAGCTAGCAGTGGGCCCCAGAAGAAGCTGTAGCAGTGAGTGTTGAGCTATAGAACACACTTACGCAGCCCTGAGAACTGGAGAGGCAGAAGCATTTCCCCCCAAGTGGAAGGTGCATGTTTGGGCTAAATCTAGAGATAGGGGTGGAGATACAGAGGTAAGGGGGCTGAGGTCAGGCAGTTGGCATTACTGGGAGGAGAAAAAGCCACAAATGCACCAGCCAGCCTATCTCAGCTCACCCCTCACCCATTATGGCTGAGCCTAGTCAGGGGCACCTCAGACTCCTCCAGCAGTGCAGCGCTGCTGGCAGCATCTGGCTGCAGGGTCAGCACTGGGATTTCATAGGATCAGAACCCCATAGTCTATCACATTCCCCCACAGGGGTGGTGCCCTGAGACCTAGTACTATGCTAACCTGGTCACGGAGGAGACACCCACCTCCCAGGGAACACAGCATTTTCCACCTCTGTACAGAAGCAGGGAGGGATCCAGAGAAGACAGCAGTGCAAAAGAAACTTAAAAATTTGTATTTTAGCGCCACCTACTGGCAAACAAAAGAAAGGTTACCAACCTACTAATTAGAGAAGTGCCACTCAAAAAAATAAAAAAGCGCATTTTATTCCCATGCTTAGGCAGAGAAAGAATTCATCAAATACTAGGAGTAACCAAGGTAACAAGGCAGCTTATAAAGAAAATGAAAATCTCTAGAAAATAAAGAAAAGGGGATATGTAATTCAAGTAACAGAATTCAAAACTGAAGTTCTACACTCAACAAGATACAAGAAAACACAGGAAATTTAATGAACTCATAAGTAAAATCAATGAACAAAAGGAGTACTTTATCAAAGAGATTGAAACTTTAAAAAAGAGCCAACTAAATCCTGGAGATGAAGAACTCAATAAAAGTGATTAAAATGAATTAGTGAGTTTAGGAAATAGAGCTAACCAGATGGAAGAAATAGTGATATTGAAGATAGAAATCTAGAAATTATGCTGATGGAAGAAGAGACTTGAGAGTAAAGAAAAAAAAAACAATAACTATGAGAACTATCTGACTCCTCAGAAGGAGTGATCCTATATATATAAAAGCCTAAGCTATCGAACAACTGGTTGCTATGATGTGCACTGACCACCAGGGGGCAGATGCTCAACACAGGAGCTGCCGCCTGGTGGTCACTATGCTCCCACAGTTGGAGTGCCACTCAGCTGACTGACAGGTGCTAGATGCAGGGCTCACAGCTGGCTGCCACAACGGAGACCACAGCAGATTGGCACAGATCTGGTGCCAATAAACCAATACTCGGCTTCCCCCAAGTGGGACACAGGCCTTGCCACCACCCCAGAGTGACATCCCACCACATCACAGCCAATGCTGCCAAGACCCCATGGCGCAAAATGTGGCCCACAGCCCAACCCAGCCTGGAAATGATCGCTGTGGGTTCCAAGTATGATGTCATGTAGCAACACCCGGCTTCCTCTCCCTAGTGACTAGCCTCCTTGGAGTATCTTCAGCCCAGGAACCTGACTTACTGTATAGCCAGGGGCAAGCATTTTACACTTTAACCATATGTCTGTGGAGCGTATTCATGTGCCTCATCTCATTTGATCCTCACAGAAGTCCTGGAGTAGGTAGATAGGAGACTTGGTAGAATCCTATTTTCTTTTCATTAGCCGGAAAATAGAGATTTAGAACATTTGGAAACTTGACCCAACTAAAAATAAGTGAGAAATGGTTGAACTTGAAAATGACTTCAGATTTTCTCACTGTGCAGAATATAGTCAAACACTGCTGCAGTTAAATATTTTACTCCTGTTTCTCCCTGCATGATCTACAATAATAAAAATCTGCTTCACATTGATATTTACTGCTGTGTTGCTGACAATTACCTGAAAGAGAAGTTGGGGTGCTTTACTGGGTTAGAAAAGGTTTAGTTACATCAGAAAACAGGCCTGGTTAAGCAAGTTTATTCTATATCTACTAGGGGCCCGGTGCACAAAAATTTGTGTACTCAGGAGGTCCCTCAGCCCGGCCTGTGCCCTCTTGCAGTCTGGGAGTCCTCTGGGGATGTCTACCTGCTGGCATGCCTGGTCAGCCTGGGTGAGGGGCTGATGGCTGTTTGCAGGCTGGCCAAGCTCTCCAGTGGGATCCCTCACCCCATTGGGGTGTGGCCAGCCTAGGTGCAGGCTTGAGGGCTGTTTTCAGGCTTTCAGGCTGCCCACAGCTCCCATTGACCCAATGTCTCAGCAAGGCTGGCTGGAAGCAGATTTCTGGGGTTTATTTATCTTCTATAATTGATACTGTTCCTTTAAGCTGAGGCCTAGGCAGGTAACGAAGCCTCCTGTTGGCTTCAGCTCCGTGGCTTCTATAATTGAAAAAATGTTGCCTTAGTAGAGGCCTAGGCAGACAGTTTCCTCCATCGCTGGTGCAATGGAAGCCTGCTGTTTTCTTCAACTCCGAGGCTTCTATAATTGTAACAATGTTGCAACTATGTTGTTGCCTGAGCCTGGAGAAGCCCAGCCAGCAGCAGACAGTTTACTCCTGGTGCAACGAAAGCCTCTGTTTACTCCAGCTCTGTGACTGCCGGCCTCCATCTTGGCTGGGTTAATTTGCATACAGCCGCTCTGATTGGCTGGTGGCCGTGGCTTAGGCGTCCTGTAGAAAAGGTCAATTTCAATATTACTCTTTTATTAGATTAGATTAGTTTCAGGTGTACAGCATAATGTTTAGACACTTATATAATTTATGAAGTGATTCACCTCATTAGTTTAGTACCAACCTGGTATCAGACATAATTATTACATAATTATTACAAAAATTTGTGCACTTGTGGTGGGGGTCCCTCAGCCCGGCCTGTGCCCTCTTGCAGTCTGGGACACCTGGGGGGGGATGTCCACCTGCTGGAATGCCTGGCCAGCCTGGGTGAGGGGCTGAGGGCCATTTTCAGGCTGCCCACAGCCCCTTCAGGGTTCGTGCACTGGGGGGTGGGAGGGCTGGTGAGTGCAGGCGTGGATGTTTCCCACCGGAGGGCCCATGATTGCACAGGCCTGGTGG
>PVJC01043129.1:0-14675 GCA_004026665.1 Murina feae
CCCCCCCCCCCCAAGTGCACAAATTTTTGTGCACCGGGCCCCTAGTGTTATTATATAACTAGAGGCCTGGTGCACTGATTCATGCACGGGTGGGGTTCTTTGGCCTGGCTGGTGATCAGGGCCAATGAGGGGGTCTGGCCTGCCTGGTGGAGGGACCATGAGGGTTGGTCAGCTAGCCTCCCTCTGAATCAAGGTCAATCGGCCGGGGGGAGGAACCATGGGAGGTTGGCCAGCCAGCAGGAGATTGGCCCCAGCAACAAGCTAACCAACAGTTCTGCAAGGAACTGGATTCCCTTCCTCCTCCTGTCTGGGTCCAGAGAGAGGGTGAAGAAGTTTTATAGTTGTGAGTACATGAAACAATTTATTCTTGTATTATTTATTAACTAGGGGCCCAGTGCACGAAATTTGTGCACTGGGGGAGGGAGGAGTCCTCAGCCCAGCCTGCCCCCTCTCACATACTGGGAGCCCTCAGGGGGTGTCCTACTGATGGCTTAGGCCTGTTCCCTGCTCCCCTTGGGGAGTGGGCCTAAGCCGCAGTCTGGCCTCCCTTTGTGGGAGGCAACCAGGCTAATCAGGGGAAGCCACCAGCCCTATCACCCCACTGCTACAGCCACTGCCAGTCACTGCAGCCACCAATGTGATTTCATCGAAGCAGACTCCAGTCCCTTCACCATGAAAAAATGACAACTTTCTTTAGGCATTTTCAAGATGTGTCTTTCATAGGATATGGCCTTTCTTTCTTTCTTTCTTTCTTTCTTTCTTTCTTTCTTTCTTTCTTTCTTTCTTTCTTTCTTTCTTTCTTTCTTTCTCCCTTCCTTCCTTCCTTCCTTCCTTCCTTCCTTCCTTCCTTCCTTCCTTCCTTCCTTCCTTCTTTCCTTCCTTCCTTCCTTCCTTCCTTCCTTCCTTCCTTCCTTCCTTCCTTCCTTTCTTTTTTCCTCACCTAAGGATATGTTTCTATTGATTTTTAGAGAATGTGGAAGACAAGGGAAAAACAGAGAGAAACATCAAAGTGAGAGGAACACTTTGGTTGCCTCCTGCATATGCCCTCACCTGGGCCCCGGCCAGGGAGGAGCCTGCAACCTAGGTACATGCCCTTGGTCAGAATTGAACCCAGACCCTGCAGTCAACAGGCTGAGACATTATGCACTGAGCCAAACTGGCTAGGGTAGGATATGACATTTCTTAGCCCTCCAGCAGTGGACCTTCATTTTTTTTTCTCCAGGAGTGTGCTGAAAAAACCCTAGATCGCCTTTAAGGATTCTTATTACCCAAGTTACTAAGGATATTACCAGTGGCATACAGGGAGCTTAGCCAATGAGTGGTCAGAAAAGGTGTTTCCTCTGTAGTTCACTCTGATCACTGGCCCCACCCCTGCCCCTCCAATCCCAGCTCCACCCCTGCCCAGGCCTGTAACCTCTGGCCGAAGATGCAGGCCTGGGCAGAGGACCCCCAGGCCCCTGAAATCGCTGGCTCCTACCCTTTCCAGGCCTGTAGCCTCTGCCTGAGGCTGCAGGCTTGGGCAGAAGACCCCCAAGCCCCTCCGATCCCTGGCTTCACAGAGCCCAGGCCTCTGCAATCACCAGCTCTGATCCCACTCCTTGCCATCGCTGGCTCTGCTGTTGCTCCACTACAGCTTCTGGCCAAGGCTGCAGGCCTGAGTAGGGGAACCCCAGACCCTGCTTTGCTGGCTCCACTAGTTCCCAGACCCCTGCAATTGCAGGCTCTTCCCCTGCCCCTCTGATTGCTGGCTCTGTGGAGTCCAGGCCCCTGCAATCTCTGGCCTTGCCCCTGCCCAGGCCTGTGGCCTCTAGCCCAGGCCTTATGCCTGGGTAGGGCACCCTCAGACCCCTTTGATCACTGGCTCTGCCCCTGCCCTCTCCAATCACCGGCTCCACCCTTGTCCATGCCTGAGGCCTTTGGCAAAGGCCTCTTTCCTGGGCAGGGGACTCCCATCTCCCTCTGATCACCTGTTCTGCCCCTCGGGCCCCCTGCTTCCCTCGGCACCTGCCTGGTTAACAGGCCTGACCACTTCAGTGGTGGGTCTGAGCCAGACTGGGTGCCACCATCTTGTGGCTATGGGGGAAGCCATCTTGTGGCTATGGGGGAAGCCATCTTGTGGCTATGGGGACGGCCATCTTTGTGATGGAGTGACACCTAATTTGCATATTACTCTTTTATTAGATAGGATGTGGCTATGGGTGCTGCCATCTTGTGGTCATGGGGGCAGCCCTCTTTGTGACGGAGTGACACCCAATTTGCGTATTACTCTTTTATTAGATAGGATTATTATATTGCTTTCCATATGAATTACAGTAAACCTACCTTTGTCCACTGTAAGTATGTAAAGTGCTTAGGACAGTGTCTGACATGCACTAGGATTACCAAAAGCTTATCCTGACCATTATCAGTTATGTGGCTTTCAAGTTTTACCTTCAAATAACCATAGGCCTTCTAAACTCGATTAACTTGGGTTTGATAAATTTCATTACATGTGAAGAATGCCAGAGGCTCATTAAATCAAGGTCCCTTTATGCTTAACAAACACAGTGAATTGGTTAGCACTGTGGTTGAGGGATTGAGGATGAGGTGGGTCTGTGGTTGAGTCTGGCAGATCTAACAATCAAGGTAATAAGTGTTGATTCAAATAAGTGTTGAGTGTGGAATTCAAATAAGCGTTGAGTGTGGAAGATTGGGGGAGGTTGGTCAGCTGCACACATTGTATGAGCTGGCCCTACAATGGGTAGAAGTCTATGAAGGGAATTCAGGAGCCACAAATGTGGCACAGAAAGGTGAGTATCAGGCAAGTAGTAAGCATCAGAGAAGTTTCCCGTGGTGCTGTGGCTCTCAGTAGGTTCGAGTGTGTAGGTGGGAGGAAGCATAAAGGAGCCATTGCTCATTCCTAGAGAGATTTGATTCCTAGGCAAGTGCCCAGGGGAAGCCTTGGGATGAGAAAGGAATATTATTGAGCACCTACTATTGCCTGAATATGCTTCCATTTTTCTATATTCTCAGCCTTATCTCATTTCTCTCCTGATGGACTCAAAAAGTAAATCTGATTGTTTACATTTTATAGATGACAGAAGGAATGATTATGTAAGCATTTCTAAGGTTATTCATCCAGTAAATGGTGGAATAGAATTAAACACAAGCTTCCTTTTCATGATAGTTGTCACAAAGGGGATTTGATGTTGACCCAGAACTTTGGCCTAGATATTCATTCAACTATCTTGCCATGTGTCATGTGATTAGGCCTGAAATGAGGATGGTTGAGACTAAAGAAGGGAGTTAGGACTAGTATTGCAGCTGTTGGAAGAGGAGCCTGCAGAAGTTTGGATGGGGTGAGGCCTAAGTAACAACCTAAGTGTAGGCTCCTTGCTATGCCCTTGGCCTGGTCATTCTGCCCTAAATGGGACTCTGGTTCTCCATCAAAGCAGAAAACAGAGCAATTTAAACTAGATGAGTTATGGCAGTGACTGTTAACCTCTGAATGTGCTGGGATATATGAAGAGGTTTCCTAGAAAGACAGACAAAATCCTATAGTCACACCATTCACATTCAATTTCAGAAGGCCCACAGAGCTCTCGAAGCTAATCAAGAGAATCTTTAGCCCTCGCTGGTTTGGCTCAGTGGACAGAGCATCGGTCTGCAGACTGAAGGGCCCTGGGTTCAATTCCAGTCAAGGACACATGCCTGAGTTGCGGGCTTCACCTCCAGCATGGGGTGTGCAGGAGGGGGCCGATCAATGATTCTCTCTCATTGATGTTTCTATATCTCTCTCCCTTCCGAGAGAGAGAGAGAGAGAGAGAGAGAGAGAGAGAGAGAGAGAGAGACCACCACTTAGAGGGACCACCACTGATGGCAGCAGGTGTTTATTTAGAGTTTAATAAACACCAGCCTCCATTTTACTTCACTCTTTTCTAAGTCTCACAACAACTCTACAGATAGATATTAGCCTTGTTTAAATAGACAAGTAAATGACTCAGAGTCAATAACATACTTGAGGTTTCAGAGCTAGTAAGTAAGTAGGGGTGAGCTCAATAAGTTCAATAATTTCATAACTTTAGGAAGGTGAGATTTTAAATCTGGCGTAGTTGGGAAGTGGAGATGATGTTTAACACATACCATATAAAAAACAGTGATCGCAGGCTTTTACTGTAGGCATGTGCTTCGGGGTGAATCCTGTCACCCAGCATAATTTTAAAATTCCACAGCAGTAAGTTCTGCTGCTTAGCTTTCTGTCCAACTCCCTGTACATCATAGGAGTTTATTTGAATTTTACAAAGGGATTTGCTGGTGAAAACTACTTTCCAAAAGTGAAAGTTTTCATTACCACATGACATGTCTTCATTAGCAAATTATAAAATTAAGTAGGGGCCCGGTGCACAAAAATTTGTGCACTCGGCAAGGGGAGGAGGGGGTCTCTCATCCTGGCCTGTGCCCTCTCACAGTCTGGGTCCCCTGGGGGGGATGTCCACCTGCTGGCATGCATGGCCAGTCTGGGTGAGGGGCTGAGGGCTGTTTTCAGGCTGGCCACAGCCCCCTCAGGGTTCGTGCACTGGGGGGTGAGATGGCTGGTGAGTGCAGGCGTGGACGTTTCCAGCCGGGTGGCCTACCATCGCACATACCTGGTGGGCCTCTACCACTGAAGGGACACACCTGGTGCAGAGCTGGGTAGCAGGCCAGGGAGTGGACGCTGGTGCATGGTCCCTTGGGGGGGCCATGCTGCTGAGCGGACACATGGGGGTGGAGCCAGGCACATGCTCACACATGCCCCATGGAGGCCCCCAGGGTGGAGGCAGGTGGCTGAACCTGTGGCAGAGGCTCTGCACAGGGGCAGAGGATGCTCGGACATGACCCCGAGGGGATACCCACCTCAAGCTCCCGCCACTGAGCCTCTGAGGTCGCGTGGGCCCAATTGCTTTATTCCCAGGCCTCCCAGGGCCAGGCTGGGCTGCCAGCTCCTGGCCTTGTGGCTGCTCACCGCTGTCTGGAACCTCCGTGGGCACGATTGCTCTATTGCCAGCCCCAGCCGAGGGCCGGGCCGGCTCTCACCCAAGGCTGCCCAGAACCAACCACTGGCATGATCGCTCTATTCCCAGGCCCAGGCTGCAGGGCCGGGGCCTGGGCAGCCAGCTCTCGGCCCTGCTGCCAACCGCCACTGCCCTGAATCGACTTCCAGGGTACACACAGGCGGAGGCCAGGTGTGCGTGGGCCAGCATGATCTCTCTATTCCCAGCCCCATTTCTCTATTGCCAGCCACAGCTGCAGAACCGGGGACCTTGGGAGGCCTCCCGGCCCTGCAGCCGCCGCCACTGTCCGGAACCGACCACCAGAGCACGCAAGGGCAGAGGCCAGGCCTCTGCCCTTGCGTGCTCTGGCAGGATCGCTCTATTGCCAGCCTGGGCCTCCGCCATCTTGGCTGGGCTAATTTGCATACCATTGTTCTGATTGGCTGTTGGGCGTCCTGAAGAAACGGTTAATTTTACTATTTCGCTTTTATTAGTTTAGATACTTAGCATTTTAAATGGTGTCTTTTCCTTCAAAGAACTTCCTAGCTAGTAGCGCACTAAGCTTCACCACACCCCCATGGGGTGGTTGACAGGGACCCGTTCCTTGAGTCACTATTAGGACCTTGCATGTGCAGGACCATCAGACAGAGTCAGCACGGATGGGTCCTGTACCTTGCAGACAGTGTTCAAGGGAGAGGATGGATATTCCTCTGTGGCAGTCTGCGCCTCTGTGAGAGCGCACACAAAGCAACAGAGGAACTTGTTGGAAGGAGCAGCACTACAAAGCAACCATCAGCTCCCGGGCTGCTGCGAGCAGGCGCTGTTATAAGGCTGGAACTAAATATTTCTTGACAGAAAACAAGTTGCCTAAGTTTACATGCGTCTGTTTGGAGAGAGCCCAGGGTGGTTATCAGAAAAGCACTCAGGGTTTCAGACCTTTCTTCCTCCTAGTGCAGTCATCTAGAGCAGCGGGCTTCACCGTGTTCATCTCATGGCACACAGAACTAATCACTGAAATTCTGCGGCACACCAAAGAATACATTACACTTTTTGCCGATCTGACAAAAGAAAAAATAAGTATAATTTGGATTCATTCACACTGAACGGCTATTGTTGTGTTGGTTGTTGTTATTTTTTATTTGACAATCTAAGGGAAAAGAGGTCAGTGACCCTGACTAAATAGGCAAGTATTGCATGTTTTAAAAATCCTTGTAGCACATGGTTTGGAAATCGCTGATTTTGCATTCTGATTCATCTGCTTGGGTTCTGATTTTTATGTTTCTTTTTGAAGCTGTTATGTAGTCAGTCTCCCTCCTTCTCTCCTTCTCCTCCTCTTCCTCCTCTTTCTCCTTCCCTCCTCCCAACAAAACAAAATAAAAACCAAACAAATAAAAACAAGTTGGTTGGCTTGCCACCCTACCAGTTTTTCCATTCAGAGACCTTGAAGCTCAAATTTAAGAACACAGGAATTATAGGTATGTTGCAGGAATACCCAGTGCACAGGAAGCTAAATGACAAATAATCTTTATTTTTTGAAGAGGAACAATTTAAACTTCTTTGCCTACAACTCAAAGGCAAAAAATTCCTTAGACTTTTGGGAGTCGTTACCAGTTCTTGCTTATATTACTACCCTAAAATTCAGAGGTTCTTAAACTTTAAAGCCATCATAAATCTTCTTATTATTTCCAGAGATGTACTACTCCTCCACCTCTTATTACATTTGTATTCTCTTTGAATCATTCTGAGTAAGGGTTTGTCTCAAAAAATGATCAATATGCTTTGTTTTGTTTCCAAAGGAAAATTGGTGTTATGGGCTAATGACTGAGGACAATGATTTTTGAGAATAATGTAGGATTATTTGTGAGGTATAATTTTCTGTCTTCAAATACCTCAGAAACCTCGCCTGGCCTGTTTGGCTCAGAGGTTGAGCATTAACCTATGAACCAGGAGGTCACAGTTCCATTCCCAGCCAGGGCACATGCCCAGGTTGCAGGCTTGATCCCCCGTGAAGGTGTGTAGGAGGCAGCCATCAATGATTCTCTCTCATCATTGATGCTTCTATCTCTCCCTCTCCCTTCCTCTCTGAAATCAATAAAAATATATTAAAACAAACCCTCAGAAACCTAGATGCTAAACTGGCCAGCTTATAAAAATTCAAAGAGGGATATTTTTGCTCCTTGAGAATTTTTATCAGTAGAATTAAAAAGAAAAAGAGGAAAAGCAGGTAGGGGGGCAAAAGGAAAAAGCTATTTCAAGGATGTGAAGTGTTGCCCTTTCCCCAAAATATCTCACAGACAGGCTGTGTTTATTGGAGTCTGAGTGAAGTTGTTTACACTGAATTACAGGATTATAGACCCCTGAGCTGGACAATTCATGTTAGCAAATTAGCTTCCTGCCTTTCTGCTACACGTTTTAATATGTGTGGACTTGTTTACTGCCTGCAAATGGTTTCTGCAGCAGGTGCTCATGAGATAGAGAAACAACGGAAAGTATTTCCTTGTAGCAGGGAATTTATACAACAAACAGAACAAAGCAGTCACTTAGGGCAAATTAAAGGCCTTCTCAGGACTGTGTCACCCTTAGGGACAGACACTCAGCAGGTAAGACATTCAGCCTCTTTCAGCATGGTTTTGGAACCATGTGTTGGCCTGCTTATATCATAGAAGAGGTCTTCACTAATCATTTCAACTCCATTTGTATTGCTTCAACATAATCCTTTTGAAAAACACAGTAGGATATATATGTTCCTGAATTACAAGTTAAACACGTCAACAGTCCTGGACACTTTCCTAATTCATAAAGAGCCCTGTAAAAACAGAATGGCACTCTGAAAATATCACTGTAATCTAAAATTTCACCGTTTAAAAATGCTAACATTTAGTGCTGAGAACATGTGGAGAAAGGTGTGGCATTGTGGGGACATGATCCTGTCCATGCAAGGACACCCACACCTGTAGAGAAGGGTTAGAAAACTTATTTGAGTCAAACAGAGGATACAAATGTGCCATTTCTTTTATGCATGAGAGGTGAAGGAGGGAACTGGGGAAGATTACCTGAAGGTGGGAGGAAGCAAGGCTGGGGTCAGATTACAGGGTAGCTAAAACTACTAATATGTCCTTTCTTTGAGGGTGGTCACCTTTCGAAGGAGGAGTCTGAAAGGGGGCATTTCAAAGGTGTGTGAACCTAGATGCACAGAAACAATGGACAGGACTTGCTTAAGGCAAAGATAAATGTTTTACTAAAGAAGTTATATGCCTGGGGCATAACTACTCACTATGACCTGCCCAGTTAGGAATTTATGATAAGATCACCTGTGAAGTTACTTTCCTTAGAACCTCTTTTTCATCCACAATCTTCTGAGATGAGAATTCTAGGGACTTTCCCAAGGCAGTAATGCAACTGAAGCCAAACAGAATATTCTTTATGTGACATTATAACGCTGTCTATAGTTTCATTTTTAAGTCAATGACAAAATATGCAAATATGGTTTTTGATACAATTTATTAAAATGGTTCTGCCATTTTAGTGGGAAGATACAAATTGGCAGGATTTGCAGATATGCGAGAATATATAGGCATATGGGGAAGGCAGGAAACAAATGGAAACAGGTTTGCATGGGACTCTTTCTTTTAAAAAATATATTATTAATGTTGCTATTGTGCTATCTTTTTGGAAAATTGCATGAGCAAGCTGGTACATGTGTAAATTAATACAAAATCGCTCAGTGAGCACGTTGACAAGTCCAGGGCGTCATTGTGAGAGGCTGCTGTGGTGGCTGTCTTGGAGGGGCCCTCATTTGCCAGGTCCTTATTCTGACTCATGGAAGATTCTTCTCTTCCAGACTGACTCATGTTATTCAAGCTTGTGAAACTGAACACTAGCCCCAGATGCCCTGTTGTGATTTTACAATGAGCAGTTGAACCAAAGCATGGAATGTTGGGTCAGTGCTACCAGTACATTCCATTTTCTATGCAGGCCTGAACAAAGGGGGACCCAGAGCATCAGAAACTGGTCTGTTTTGATTGAGAAGAGAATAAAAGTTGAGGGACATGGGTATATTCCCTTATGACATGACATGGGTTGTGACTATTGTAGGGGTTCAGAATGTACCACTATGGCATGAGGATTATTTTGAGCTGAAAACCATCAAGGCCCAAAAGACTCAGAATGAAACTTGGATCTTCTCTCTAGTTTCCTAAGAGAATTTAGACAGAGGACCTGCTCCAGGAAGGGGGCTATCCCCAGAGAGAACTACAGCACAATATGAGCTAAGTGTAGTAGACAGGAAGGAACCTAGCAAAGTCTGCTAAAATTCCTCTCTGTGTCACATGGCTTCTGTATGGTCCAGCACACATTTGTTTATGAAATATTTGCTTTTCCTGTCTTCCTGTGAATTGTTTCACTCCACTTTGAAGTCCCATATTCCCACCCCCTTTCTCCTATGCTCTGGATGGTATATAAGTACCAGTTGCCTGTTTTTACAGAGTCCTCATGTGTAAGAAATTAAATTTGATTTTGTTTTCTCTTGTTAATCTGCCTTATGTTAAATTCTTAAACCAGCCAGAAGAACCTAGAAGGGTAGAGGGGAACCCCCTTCCCCCCAATACTATTAGGCTATCAATAGCCTGTACTAGACCTTACAATGAGGATGGTATAGGGGAGGAAAGATCATTTTCCCTCCATCCATCCGAGTTCTTAGCTGAGACCCCTGTAGTAAAAGACAGATTAACAAGAGAAAAACAAAAAATAAATTTATTAATATGTATACATCATTTATAATGGGAGATACCCAGGGAAAATAAGTAATTCCCGGAGATGGCTTAGAATTCATACTCAAATACGAGCATAGCAGGGGACTGGAAGGAGTGGATTTAGACCTCTTGGAAGAGAGGAAGTGATTTTTAGGGAAGATGAATGGGCCCTTAGAAGAACAGATGAGAGGTGTGTTGTCTGTACACAGCTTGTTTGGGTATGGTATGGACTTCTACTCTCCTCTCTTATGACGATAGCCAATCCTCCCTGGGTGATTAAAATGCTGGGAGTATGTCTATGACAATGTAGTTCCTTAGGAGATTTGATTTAGGCCGATAAGGGAGTTCAGAGAAAGCCTTTCCTTGCGCTTGCTGTTTTTCTAGTGCTAAAATAATCAATATTCCAAAGCAGCATATTTGGGGGTGGTGTGTTCTGCTACCTTCAATGACCTTTTCCATGGAACTGCAACTCCAAGGCCTCAGTTGCATGAGCCTCTTGCATCCAGATTAGGGTTGCCCATCTCCCTACATAAGAATATCAGATGGCCATTTGCCAAAAACTTCTTTTCCCTTAAAAAGAGTCTTAAAAGGCTACTGACAACATCTGTCTTTATAGCTATTCTTTGTCTATTTTTCCATGGCTGACCACTTTTCCCTCTATCATTTGAAAGTCAAGTTCTGCTGACCCCAGGTGATTAAATATGTCTGTATTTATCTATTATGTATATAAAGAGCAACATTAATGTTCTCATTTCTAAATTCTTATGGCATGAACTTTACTATTGCTCACATACACTGGAAACAGCAGGTGACAGAGTTGATGAACCAGGTAAATTAAATATCAGACCAAAGAAGAAAATGGAGACTGAGCTAAGTCAATAGTGCACTGTGGTGGATTATTTCCAGTTGCCATGATATTTACGGTAAATCGTTATAAGAGAAAAATAAAAAATAAAATCAAAGTTGCTTTATTTGTTCTCTTGTCAGAATCTCACAAGGTGTTTCTGGGAGTCAGTGAAAAGGGCCATTCTTTGTTGGTATCAGATAGGAGTACTTGCGGCTGTATCAACTCCCACAATAGGAGAAGTGTGTAAGACAATTTGCAGTCATGGTGGCCTTGCTTAAATTCTGCCTCCCATTATCTACTTGGCCTATCTGGGGTGGGGGTGGCCTCTACAAAGTGCCTCTTCTTTTAGGAGGACTCTTTCTCTCTCTGTGGGAGTAGCCCATTGGGCCTTAGTACCCATATTTGGTTACAACATGGTTCCCTGGGAAATATTATTTCTATTAGAGTTGGATACCTAATCCAAGCTTCGGGCTCCAAGGTCTCTCTTTCTAGAACTTGGGATACAGATGTAGACAGTTAATTCTCTGTGTGTGGCTGGAACTATGATAGGTAAACCTGAGATCTGTGGATGCCCATATTTTTCTACGAGATGGAGGAGCAGAGAAAGAAGGAGACTGTATTCCCTGGGTTCATGCCTTCTGCTTCCTGGCATCAGGGGAACTGGCTGTGTCTCTGCCTTTGAGTCTGTGGAGTACTCTGGTGCCCACCTAACAAATCCCCCTTCCATTTTATCCTAGTCTGACTTGGTTTCTGTTACATCTAATCATAGAAGGTTATAGGACTTAGATGAAATAGGTAATTTTCAAATTTGGTGTTTTAAAGGCATTTTTGAATCTCTAGTAAAACTTTGAAAATCCTTCCTGTTGTCAGAACCTTTACTTAGATAGGGGACCAAGCGGAAGTCAATTCCTTGAGACTTGGTTAACCAGGCCAATCCCTTCAAATGAAAAAAAGCTGCACTATGGTACAGTGTTGAAAGACCAGAGACTGAGGCACTCCAAAATGTATAGAATTAAAACATGTTTCTCAAAAGTGCCTTTTTCTCCTTCTTGCCCCTTCCCCCACTCCATCCCCAAATACACAAATATTCAAAGATATTTAAAGCTTAGATAGGCTTTTGAATTTCTATTTGATGTTGTAATGCAGATCTTGAGATGACTGGCCTGTAGATTTGCTTTGGGAATAATAGTTAGGAATGGCGAGGCTATTTGATTGTATCTTTAAACTCTTAAATTCTATATGCAAATCAGTTTCAAAGAGGCTTGATTTGAAGAGGTAACATGGGAAATAATATCTTTATGAAAAAAGTTTAGGTAAAATTTTATCACTATTTCCTTTGAAAACCATTTGCTACTCATAGAGAAACAATGGGTAACAAAGAAAGTAAATTGTCAATGAATTCCACCCACAAATTCAAAAGTGTTATTTGTTCTTAGGAAAAAAGGAGCTCTGATTGTAAGAGAACAGGCTTCCTGAGGTTCTCCGCTTCTTATTGGTTGTTTCCAAGTGTTGAATTTAACAAGGCACAAACAACTGGAAAGAGAATAGGGAGTGACAGGCATAGAGCAGTAAGTGTGATGTACTGCGAGGGAGGGGCATCCATCAACCAGGAACACTTTCTTGGTGGAGAAAGCATTGCTGTGTAAATGGGATCGCTTTGAAGGATTCTGAGCCCTTACTTTTGGCCATTCAACTGTAGATTAGGGTTTCACAGGATTCATGTTATGTTTAGAGGTTATTAAATACTGTTTTCTAAATGAAAATATATGGCTTGTAATCTCAAAGCAAAAAAGTGAAGCAAAAGAAATACTCTTTGAGAAAGCATCAATAATCCTGTTATTCTGAGATCTCTAATGATCACCTAAGGGCAGTAGCTCATTCTCCTGCTGCCTTTCTATCCCTCTTTATGTTTTTACTTTAAAACCTTCAATTCTATTAAGACGTTTCATAACAAGATATGTCCTGCTGCGCACATATGTCATTGAGAAAGATCATGTAACATGTACTTACCAGCTATCTCTACCGTTCTCTGCATTTCTTCACCTTCCGGAATCTTTCTGCTTTAGTTAGGAGAGGCTGGGTTATGCTACAATGACCAATTAATCCTCAAATCCCAGTGATGGGACATAAACGAAGGTTTCTTTCTTGCTCTTAGTACATAGCCAACATAGGAGGCTCTCCTAAATGTAGTCATTCTGGGACCCAAGTTGTGGGTTGCTGCACCAGGTGGAACACATTATATTCTTAGGGAAAGAGAGACTAAATAATTAAACATGGGTGTTTTTTGTTTATTTGTTTTTTTCCTGACTTAGCCCTGAAATGAAATATGTTACTTTTTCTTGTAATCATCTGGATAGAGCTAGTCACATGGTTCTGTGCAATCACAGAAGCTGAGATGTGCAGGCTTCTCAATGCCCAGGGCCAAAGGAGACCTGGAGGAAACTGACAGTATCTATAATAACTTCTACCACAGTTAAGCTTTCTGAAGGCCTTGCTCCTCCAAAAAGCCTGCTCTGATTAATTCAGCTCACAGCGATAACCTCTTCCTTTGAAGATGTCAACACTGTGTATACCATTCATTTGGCCCTCAGCTTTCACTCTCTTTGATATGTAAATGTACTACTTATACATATATGTGAATATTAGTAAATACTTGCATCTCTACAACAAGCCACTTATATTTGATTATGAGTTCCTTGAAAATAGACAGTAGTAGTGCCTTGTATGTCCAATAAGTAGAGAATGAAAGTAGTTTATGGGTGAAGCATGTTCCTGAAGGCTGGGAAATGAATAATAAGCAAATTTGCTAAGTTTTTAAAATTTATTCCACTGTGTATAGGAGCTTTCTTATGGGAGAAGATATTCATAACAAATTAATTAATAGTTCCTGCAGTCTTCCTCTGGTCTCTTGTTGCAGAGAGGACGAGAGAGGGGGAGAGATAGAAACCCCAGTGAGAGAGAATCATTGATCGGCTGCCTCCCGCATAGCCTACACAGGATCAAGCCCACAACCCAGGCATGTGCCCTGACTAGAAATCGAACCATGACATCCTGGTCCTTAGGTCGATGCTCAGCTGTTGAGCCACACTGGCTGGGCTTAAATTGGTTCTTTTAATAGCTTCAGAATGAAACAAAACAGCTGGTTGGTCCTAGACTTGTGAAGACTGTTTATGCTTTGGCCTTGTCTATCAGTCCTCCCTCATCCTGATACAGAACCCTCCTTTGTTCCCTGACATGCTGCACCATTCATCATGCACCTTCTTCCTGAATTGCTGATGCTATTTTTTTGTTTTGCTTTGTTTTTTCTCCTTGATAAATGTATCCATCACAAATCTTCAGCTCTCTCTTCTGCATTGAGAGAGAGTGAGAGCAGTAAAATGTATATAAAAGCATGAGGTCTGGGATTAGACTTATCTGGGTTAAAATTCCAGCTCCACCAATTATGACTGACTTCGGACTGGTTTCTTCACCTGCCTATGCCTCAGTTTCCTCATCTACAAAACAAAATCATGGTTCTACATAGGCTTATTATAAAGACTAGAGGCCTGGTGCATGAAATTCATGCACATTTAGTTTCCTAGGCCCGGCCGGCAATCAGGGTCAATAGGGACCTTCCAGCTGCCAGACTGGGGCCTTCCTTCACTCTGCACCACCCTCTGATGGTCAGTGCACATCATAGCAACTGATCACACTCTCAGTCTCCCTGTCAAACTCCCAAGGGGACACTTTGCACACACACACATGCACACACACACACACATATATATATATATCTACTCTATAAAAGCGGAATATTAAAATTAACCGTTTCTCCGAGACGGGTAAGCCACACCCACCAGCCAATCAGAGCGGCTGTATGCAAATTAGCTCAGCCAACATGGCGGCTGCCACTCACGGACCTGAGTAAACAGCCCTTTCCATTGCGGCAGGAGCAAAAGTGAAGCTGCGCCCGCTCAGCTCAGCTCCGATTAAACTGCCTCTAGCAAAACACAGATTTGAAACATTTGAAACAATGTAACAATCATAGAATCCTCCGGAGCTGAAGGAAAGAGCAGCTCCGGCCTAACC
>PVJC01043130.1:0-14650 GCA_004026665.1 Murina feae
TCAAATAAGCAAACAAAAAGCATTCAGTTTTCTTAATACTCTGAAACATGATTTCCTCATAATGCACTACAGAACCTGTACTGATTATTCTGTAGGTGAGATGTGCATTTAATAATAAACATGTATTCCAATGCAAGCGTAAAATCAGAGTTTAAATTACTATTTTTGAAAGCCACTTTTCCCAGTGTGTCAAAACAAAATGTCAACTGAGGAAAGAAAAACTTACATTTCAATTGTTTCTCGAGATACTAATTCATAGCAAGCATTAAGATAAACAAGGCAAACACAGGCAGCATAGGAACAGAGGAATAAATTCTACACTTTTTAAAAACAAGTTAAATGTAAGAACATCTTCCATAAGATCATTTGGGGACAGAAAAGAGCTTCGCTGAAAGTTATGATGAAGGATAAAATTTTATGCTTCTGAAAAACAAACGAAAATTTCCAGTATTACTTTAAAAATGTTGAATTCATAAAAATATTTCAACATTGATCCACTAAATCTGCCATTTATATGCAGGTAATAAAGACTAGACTATAGGCTTTCAGCATTACTTACAAAGGATATTATTTACATATATGAGCAAACAACTTTGCCAAATTTAAGCAACGGATTTCTGAATGTTTAGTAACCCCCAAAGCAGTCTATGCAGCTATGCAAAAATTTCACACATTTTTAATGCTTTTCAGAAGAGATCTATAAGAAAGAAAATGGTAGCTCTAACAGGTGGTTCAGTGGATAGAGTGCTGGCCTGTGGACTGCAGGTTTGACTGCAGGGTCCCAGGTTCGATTGTGGTCAAGGGCATGTACCTTGGTTGCGACACATCTCCAGTAGGGGGTGTGCAGGAGGCAGCTGATTGATGTTTCTTTTCAGTGTTTCTAACTCTCCTATCCCTCTCCCTTCCTTTCTGTAAAAAAATCAATAAAATATATTTTTTTAAAAAGAAAGAAAATGGTAAATGTGCAAAGTGGTAAATAGAAGGGGTGATTAAAAGGAAAAGCAAATTTATGTTTGTAGTAGTACAAGGTGCCATAGTTTTTGACTTGTTATATGCTTTAATCTGGCATGCTATTTCACCCTTCATGACACACGTCAATACCTTCTTTATGTCTGGCTATTACCACTCATTTAAAAATCTATTTTACATGATTCTCCCAGCCAAAAATTGACCATAATGACACAGAATACAGCATGTGCTTCATAAATTCTGAAAGAATCAATACTTTGGCTGGAAATTTGTCAGTCTTTCAAAGTTATGCATCATTAAACTTTACTGTTATTACAGTGGACTCCTTAAAGTTCCGTACCTTGCTTCTATTGGAGAAACACTTTAAGGACCAGGAAAAACTGAGAGGAGTAGAAGCTGCTTGCAGTGGGGTATGCAGATGATGCTTAATTTGCACAATGCAAGCAGAACACAGGCTGTTTTGCCTATGTGTGGGGAGGTGGCTTTTAAAATGCAGGCTACCTTTATCTAAAGGTCACACAGACAATATCCAAACAAGTTTGGAGAATAGGAAATGTATTCATCAACCGACCAGACTCCACCACACTCTAACAATTATAGCATGCAAGTTAAGAAACAGATGACACCTGGATATCCAAAGAAGCTTGGAGAATAGAAAAAGTATTCATCTGTGAAAGAGATTCCAGCTTCCTTCTAATGCTCTAACAATTAGAGCATGCCAGTCTAGAAACAGATGACACCTGGATTCTTCACCCATTTTCACTGATCCCTGGATTAACTTGTAAAGAGAACACCCCAATGCCTTTTGTTTTGTCCTTCGTGAGAGGCACTTGGTGTTTGTCATAATGACTGGTCTGTGTAGACACCTTCTTTCAGCCACACCTACAGGGATTCCAGCTGTAATCATGTCACCTACCAACAGCCTCAGGAGCATCAAAAACAAATATTGGTGGAGTTCCCTTTGTAAGCTGTCTCCTGCTTGCCTCTCTAGTCTCATCAAGGCAAGATCTCACTATTTTTCTAACCATAATGAAATATTTAAAGTTCCCAGAATAGACAGCTCTTGCTGGTTGGTTTAAGGCATTGGCTTCTGTGGTTCCCTTCACCTGTACTGCCCTTTCCCCTCTGAACTATTACTTTTCTTATGATTCAGAATATTTGTCACCTTCTCTGTGAAGTCCTCCCTGATCACTTAGATTGAGTTCAGTACCTCCCTATTCTGATGAGTACCACTATATTGCTCTACATTGCACTTATACTTAATAAAATTGCCTGTTTGTTGTCTGGCTCCTCTATAATAATGACAACAGGGACTGTGTTTTATTTGCCATTGTACTCCTGGCCCAACCCAGTGCCTGACACATAATAGGTGTGTTATCGGTGGGGAGCTCTCTGTGTCCCAACCAGTTGCTGATGGAAGTAGACTTCTTGCAATGTCATGAGAAAAGGAATTTTCTGAGACTCACATGAGAGAATGAGTGGCATGTATCTGCGTGGAGTTAAATCCCTGAACTCCCTCTGTCCCTCCATAGAAGAAATATAGCTGTGTCCTTCTCCCAGTTAGGATTAAAGCCACTGCCCAAAGTTTCCCTTCCATATTTGCATAATGCAATCCAGCATCAGGCTAGCTTAGCTTGTATTCCCCAGTGCAGTCCATCAGGACATTGTGTGTGTGGAGTCCCCAGGGAGTTGGGCCATGTGGTTTCTAAGAACATGGGCAAATGCAAAAAAGCAGGAGCAAAACCAGAGGAACAAGAGAGATCATTCCTTTGTCTGCAGATTTTAACCTTCCATAATTTCATGTGCTTGTAGTGGCTCTGACACCCTAGCCAATTATCTTTGTTTCCAGGTTAGATTGGCACCTTCCCTGTGCCTGCCCTACTTCGTGGTGCATGTGCCCATCTTCCCTTTGTGGGACCACTTCCCCCAGTGATTTGCAGGGAATGAACAGGTGGATCCCTGGAGAGTGCAAAGTTGCAGCTTTCTGGTGAAGCTGCCCAAATAGCCGTGCTTGCAATGTCTGGATTCCCTTTGTACCTTTCCTATTATACCAATAACTGGCTAAAGACAATGGTGACAGTTGCGCACAAAAATCATCAACAAATAAATGAATGAAGTCTTCCACATGCATAGTAGAAGGATAAACAAAACAAAATAAAAAAGATAGTCTCAAAGAGGAATAAAGTTTAGCTCCTATTCTTGAGGGGATTACGATAGTGCATACATTCATCAATTATTTTTTTAAAAGAAGAAAGGAACTAAGAAATAATTTTATAAAAATTACCTTTATCACCTGTAAGAAAGTCTTACTTTCTTTGTCATAATGCCCCAGAAAGATTATTTCTCAAATTAGTCATTTATAGATCACACAAATAAGTAGAAAATAAATGGCTGTTTGAATGAAGGAATTATATTAAGTCAGAACATCTTTCATAAGCATGTTTTCACTCATTCCTGTGGCTGAAATGTTTCACACACTGGTTTGTTGACAATGCCTTGAGGGCCACATTGCTACATGGGAGAGCTAAGGTGCAAAGACTCCTTTATATTCATTCTTTTACCCACCCTTTCAGTTCCAGAGATATTTCTAAGTTTGCCCTAAGCTCTTAAAATTTGTTCCAGGTGGGGAGTGTGGGGGGAGCCTGAATCTCACTTCTTAAATCAGTTAACATAATAAAGCCCTTAAAACAGTACCTGGCTCCTGGTTAACTTCCAATATGTATTTGTTATACTTATTTCATACCCCATGATATCTTTAAATTACCTTTTCAAAAGCACTACATCTAAGCCATAAAGCGGGTACAGATGGTGAAAAAAAAAAAGTGATATAATGAAACTTGTAGCAAATTCTGAGACTATTTCATGCATTTGAAATTATAGCTTAAAGTTCAGACATTGGAATTGGCTGCTCAACAGCAGGAACTGTATTGGTCTGGGTGGGTGTAAGCAAGCCACAGCCTGGCACAAGGAGAACCTGCACCAGCCCATCATTCTGGCTGTGTGCTCTCTCTTCCCTCCATAATCTTCCCCCCCAGTTGTTCTATTGACCTGCAAGAGGTTTAGAGGTTGGCCATTCTGCCACCATACGCTGAGAGGCAGCCGAGCATGGTGGCTTTGGGGTTAGAAATTTCTGAGTTTGAACCTGGCCTTGTCATTAGCCTCCCTGAAACTTCTCTCCTTTATTTGTGAAGATGGAATTATTAACCAGTCACACTTTAAAATCCCTTAAGCATAAGTGTAAGTTAGTATAAAATTAATGGCAGAGGTATGCTCTGATCTTGATGAGAGAAAAAGTCTTCTACATAGATAAGTGATTAGTGCCACGATGATGGATGGGAATACTATGAAGAACTGGTATCATGTACAATTCAATAGCACCTAGTGCATTGTAGTTAATGGTCTGTGCCCATATGCTACGGACCACACAGTTTTGCACTTGTTCAGAACTCAACAGGTATTTTTTTAACTGAATAGAATTGACCAGAATAAGACACAAAATCCAGAAAGAATAACAGGAATACATTTCTAAAACTTTATTATCTTATTACTGTTCAAAAACACAATTTTCAACATTGCTGAGTTATCTGAGTTCCTGTAGGATGATTTTGAAAGAGTCAATCAGTAAACCCCCAGAAAGATCTTGTAGAAACGTAATGACTATTCTGACCAACTATGGGTATTTTACTTTTTATCTCTAGGAAGCAATGTTTTGCTTTCTCTTAATTAGCTCCTATAGGGCATCATGAGCAGTGCCATGCACTTCACAAGGAACATCATATCTAAAGGGCATCGTTTACATCATAAACACATTTAATATTTGGGCTTTGATATATGTTCTACTTTTGGACCTGAAAATAAGTTTATGTATTTAGTATGAGAATTTTCCAGCATTGGCAGTTCAATATCTTGTTTTTTAAAGGTCAGAATATTACAGTAATCTTCTAACAGAAGAAAGCAAAGTGCCTTGTGGATGAGACACTTTTTTTTTTTAATTTGCACAAAGACACCATAGATCTTTGCAGCTGCCCTATCTCCACAATGCCTAACAGTGCTGAGAAGAAAGTAGGATGTTAATAAACTCTTGGCAAATAAACAAGTGAATAAGCAAAACATTTCAAAGAGTATGGGTAAAGGATTGTAACAATAGAAGGCAGTATTATGAATGGCCAAGGACACTGACTCTGGAGTCAAACATACCTGAGTTCAAGTTTTAGTTCTATGGTTTACTGTCTGTGTATCTGGGATTGGTTATTTAACATTTCTGTGCTGCATTTTCCTCACCTTTAAAATAACATAAAAATAATAACAGCATCCATTTTACAGGGTTGTTGGGAGGGCAAAGTCAGTTAATACATGTAAAACACTTAGTATTGTGTCTTGTTTAAGAGCAGTTTAAAGAATTATATTCTATAGTCAGTGTCCAAATAGACTACACTTACCATTTTTAAAATGTTCCTAACACACAATTTGGCACATATTAGGAATTCAGTATATATATATATTTTTTGGATTGAATAGAAATAAGAAAAATATGAAAATACTCCTAAAACTTTTGAATCTTATTATTGTTCACATCAAGGTAAGTATTCAATAAATGCCAATGAAGGTGACCCTGGTGAAGAAGGAGGAAGAGGAGGAATATGTGGAGGAGAAAGAGAGGAAGAGGAGGAGGAAGGAGAAGGGGGAAGTGGAATAGGAGAGGACAAAAGTCAAAGTCTTCACAACGGTTTCAAAACCCCTACATGATCTGCAAAACCATCCCAGCCCGACACATTATCCACCAACCTCTCTCCCTTCGCTTCTTTGCTGTCCCGGTTCAGCCACATTTTTCTTCTTGCTGCTCTTGGAATATACCAGACACACTCATGACTTAGGGCTTTCATTGACGTTATTCCTTCTACCTCAAATGCTTTTTCTTCAAGTATTTCTTGGGCTAATTTTCTTACTTTCTTCAAATCTTTTCTCAAATGTCACTTTCTCAGTGTGACCTGCATGCATATCATTTCCTCCCTTTACATCCCGCCTAGGTCAGCCATACCCTCTTCCTACCCCCACACACTTCCAATTTTTCCTGTCCTACTCTACTTATTTTATCTTTGCCACACATCACCTTCAAATATATTATATAATTCATTTTTCATGTTTGTTATTTACTGTCTCTCTCTCCCTTCACCCAAGTGACCCTCCCCCAGCTAGAATATAAACCTTGAGAAGGTAGAGTATTTTGGTTGCTTTTATTCACTGATATAACTTAGAATAGTACCTGACCTATAGTAGGTACTAAATAAATATTAGCTATAAGAACTATCATTTAAAGTTTTTTTCCTCTAGTGTCTTTGCCCTTTCTTTCTGTTTAATCCTCTCTTTTTTTCATTTTGCACTGATATTACTTTGGTTTTAAGATTTTCATGAAACAACACTCTCTGTTTGGGACTAATTCTAATAGAAGCAAAGACCATATAAAGCTTAGAAGCACAAGATTTTGCGTTGTGTAGTTTTGTTACGTGCAGCCAAAATGTCATGTCTTTCCTGTCAAGTTACAAAATTAAAAAGTCTGCATCATTTATATAAGAACACCCTGAGTCAAATCTTTCTTGAAGAAGCTAAAATATTTTTAAAATTATAATTTTTAAAGTATGTGAAAAAGCACATAAATGTTTTTCCAAGGGACTCAGTCAACACTCACAATCATTAATAGGTATTTCTGGTTGTAAAGAAAAGTAAAATCTAATAAATATTGAATGGAAAATATAAACAGAAAGGGAAACCAAATTGTTTAAAAAAGAGACCTTTAGGAAGAAAGTACCTAGAAAAAATATACAGCAATTCAAAAGTTTTTGAGGCTTTTAGGCAGGTAAAAAGAGTAATTCCTTTGGAAACACCAGTAACTTTGTTCTGTATATAAATTTTCATATTTTTATTTAAAGACTAAAGTAATTACAATTGGACTATATAGGCAAGACTGAGAAATTAACCCTTTTTTCTTTTTTTATTGCATAAAGTATTACAAAGATTAGTGCATATCTCTCTCTTTTAACCCTTTTTTCTTAATGCAAACTACATTTCTTTATATCTATATTTAAATATTTTATGCCAAATAAATGTAAATAAAATTTTATTTGTTTCCACTTAGCCTCAAGTATTAAATTTACATCTCCATTTATAAAAATATAATTTATAGAGAGACTTTTATTTATTTGCTGCTATTTCCTGTAGATATTTCTATTATTTAAGATTTTAGCAAATTTAATGTTTTGTAAACTAAATAAATTTTTCAGGTTTTAAACAAATATTTGATACCAACATTTTCTGAATATTAGGAAATATTTTTTCTTATATCTGTCTAGGAAAGTCTTTAGAGAATTGCTTTTTCTATTTTGAGTTAATTGCTGTTCAATTTCTCTCATACCATTTCTCTCATAGCATTGATCCAAGGGGTCAATGCTTAGAAGCTTAAATTTATGAAAATAAAATTATTATTAATATTATTTCAATAATATTTCATGCAAACATAATTTGGGGAAGCATCTTTTTTTTAATATCTTTATTGTTCAGATTATTACAGTTGTTCCTCTTTTTTCCCCCATAGCTCCCCTCCTCCCAGTTCCCACCCCATCCTCTGTCCCCATCCCCCGCCCCCGTCCTCATCCATAGGTGTACGATCATTGTCCATTCTCTTCCCGCACCCCCAACACTCTTTACCCCTGAAAATTGTCAGTCCACTTCCTTTCTATGCCTCTGATTCTATTCTATTCACCAGTTTATTCTGTTCATCAGATTTCTTATTCACTTGATTTTTAGATTCACTTGTTGATAGATATGTATTTGTTGTTCATCATTTTTTGTCTTTATTTTTTCTTCATCCTCTTCTCAAAGGATACCTTTCAGTATTTCATATAATACTGGTTGGGTGGTGATGAACTCCTTTAGCTTTTTCTTGTCTGTGAAACTCTTTATCCGACCCTCAATTCTGAATGATAGCTTTGCTGGGTAAAGTAATTTTGGCTGTAGGTTCTTGCTGTTCATCACTTTGAATATTTCTTGCCACTCCCTTCTGGCCTGCAAAGTTTCTGTTGAAAAATCAGCTGACAGTCGTATGGGTCGCCCCTTGTAGGTCACTAACTGCTTTTCTCTTGCAGCTTTTAAGATTCCTTGTCTTTTGCTCTTGGCATTTTGATTATGATGTGTCTTGGTGTGGTCCTTCTTAGGTTCCTTTTGATTGGGGTTCTCTGCGCCTCCTGGACTTGGAAGTCTATTTCTTTCACCAGGTGGGGGAAGTTTTCTGTCATTATTTCTTCAAATAGGTTTTCAATATCTTGCTCTTTCTTTTCTTTTCTTTTCTTTTTTGGCTTTTCCAGCTGGGTGAGTTTTGCTTCTTTATATTTCATATCTTTGACTTGATTCTTGCGATCCTCTCATCTGCTGTTGGATCTCTGTATATTATTCTTTATTTCAGTCAGTGTATACTTAATTTCTAGCTGGTTCTTTTTCATATGCTCGAGGGTCTCACTAAATTTATCGGCAGTCTCTAGAATATTCTTGAAAAGTCTTGTAACCGTGATTTTGAACTCTATATCCAGTCATTTGCATTCCTCCATTTCTGTCTTATGTGATCTGTTTCTTAGTCTCTGCATTTTGGCTTTCTGTGTTAGGTGTCCTATAGGGCCCAGTGATTCAGCCTCCCCAATCACCTGGGGTGGACACTCTTGTTGTATGCCTTTGAAGGCTGGGTGCACAGTCTTGTAGTTATCACTGGGAGGTATCACTGGGAAGAAATGATCTGCAGGCTTTTCTCCTTGTTGTTTGGGGTTTGGATCTTTTGGAGTTCTGTCCCAGCTGCAGACCCTTAGGTTATGCTGAAGGCTGGCAGGCACACAGCTTGGGCGAGGTTGTAGGTGGGGTGAGGCGGCATCTCAGAATCACAGGGTGGAGCAACCCACAATGGCTGCTCTTCCACTGCTGATTCTCCGGGTTTGGCGCCCCAAGGTCTGCGCACGCCTCTCAGTCCCCAAATCTCCGCGCCAGTGACTCCTGCGAACAGCACCGCCAGAAAACCGCTAGTCTTCAGCCCCGCTGCCCTGCAGCCCGCTCCGCATTCAGTGTGACCCCGGGAGTCCACAATCTCCTTCCTAGCCGCGAACCCGACCGAGCGCAGCCGCTCCCCTTCACCTGTGCTGCCGCGCCTCTGCGCCGCCGCCTCCGTTCCGCACGTCCCTCAGTACCTTTCAGTTTTGGCACAGGGAGCTTCTACTCAGTCTCAAAGCACTCCTTCTCTTGCCTTCTGGTTGTAAAGCCTCCCCTCCCTTGGTTCTGGAGGATGGCCGTTTATCTGTATAGTTGTATTTAAAAATAAAGTTGTGGAGGCTGCGCATTTAGGTATATACCTCATGCCGCCATCTTGGTTCCTCCTTTGGAAAGCATCTTATTCATTCTTTCATTCAACAAATATTTCTATGTTGCTTTTGTATTAAAGCAGAGCTTGACTTTTTTACTTTGACTTGCTGAGCTTCATTGTTCGCAGGATGCCACATGGTGCTGGGTGCCATGACACGTTGTATTTAGCTGTCAATATATATAAACATTTCTCAATATGACCTGTGAATGTTAAATTACTTACAATATTTCCTGCAATTATCTCTTCAAAAATATGACAGAGGAACTGGGCTCACATAGAGGATTTGAAAAGCATCAATGGAAATCATGGAAGCTTGGTTTCTATTTTAAGACAGCACATATCAGTTATTATCAGCACTTAGATTATTTTTATGTCTTGTAAAATATTTCATAATTTTTTAAATATATTTTTATTGATCTTTTACAGAGAGGAAGGAGAAGGATAGAGAGTTAGAAACATTGATGAGAGAGAAACATCGATCAGCTGCCTCCTGCACACCTCCCTACTGGGGATGTGCCCGCAACCAAGGTGCATGCCCTTGACTGGAATTGAACCTGGAACCCTTCAGTCCGCAGGCCGAAGCTCCATCCACTGAGCCAAACCAGTCAGGGCTTTTAGATTTTTTTTAATTTACTTACTTACTTATTTATTTATTTATTTATTTATTTATTATTTTTTTGCTATTCATTCTCTTAATGTCCAGGGCACCATTATTTCCTTTTTAAATGGAAGTTCTTTGATGACTTGGGGATTAGGACAATATCACAATATCATTTGAGGTTAATTACCAACTTCTTTGTTTTGGAAAGCATGACCTAAAAGAGGAAGAACATGGGTAAAGAGAGAAGCTCAAGAAATGGTAAATATACAATTGACTTGTTTGTCTTATTTATCTCATGCAGGTTGTAAATGGCATTATTTTGTACATACTTCAATGACTTATAATGCAGACGGAACAATTAAGCTAATAACTCCCTTTTCTTTCAATGAGGAAACTTAGGCCTAAAGAAAAAATAAATAAAGTCTCTTTCCTCTAATGCTAACACTTTTCTATGTCTCTTCATAAATCTTCATCCTTCCTATGACAAGCTTAATCTTAAAATAGGCACAATATATATAAATCTAAGTAGCAAATTTCTTCTTCCTAAACAATGTATTTGCATTTGTAAAAATTGTAGTTGTACCTAAATACACTAGTTGTAATAGAGAAAGCAGAATTTAAGGAATAAGAAATACTATACTTTTTATCACCACTAACCTGACCATATCTCTTAAGCAACATCAAAATAAGGAAAGTCACTCACCTTTTTTTGTGTTCCCTTGATTCCTCTTATCCAAAGAAATAGCTTGTTTGTTCATTGATATTTACAAAATGCCATTGATGATTAATACTTCTCATAGGAATAAGAATGTTAAAAATGCAAAACCAAAGTGGTTAGATGTAAATAGGTTTAAATTCAAATTAAAGAATAATTGTATAAAACTAGTGAACACTTTGAGTACCTACTAGATGCTACACATTTTTTTGTTTGTTTTTGAGATCTCACTAAATAAGCACCTATGAGATAGGCATTGTAGATGGATTGTTTTACAGATGAGGAAAGGGGAGTCTGAAGACATAAAATAACTTCCCAGGGTCTTAGAGTCAGTAAATAGCAAATCCAGACACAGCCCAGATGTTTCTAATCTCAAAGTAATGATCTTATCCACTTTGCAGTTTTTATAGTTACTGACATCAAATCCTTTTCCAAAAGCCAGACTGTGTGAGGACATTGTATACATTAAGCATAGGAAAAAGGAATTCTGTTAAAGTCAATGTATTAGTTATATATTGCTGTATAACAAACTACTCCCAAAACAGCAGTTTAAGGCAACAAATATTTATTTTAAGATTAAAAAAAAAATCCTCACCCAAGGACATGCTTAGAGAGAGGTAGGGAGAGAGACAGAGGAAAAATAAAATTAATGTGAGAGAGAAATATTGATGGGTTGCCTTAAGCTGCTATATGTGTCTCAACTAGGAATCAAACCAGCAACCTTTTGGTGCACAGGACAATGCTCAACTAACTGAGCCACTTCGGCCCAACACAAATAATTGTTTTCTCTCACAGTTTCTGAGGGTTGGGAATTTGGACACAGCTTAACTGGGTCCTCTGGATCAGGTCCTCACAAGACTGCAGTCTAAGTGACCACTAGAGCTGCAGTCACTGGACGAGAATCCACTCTGAAGCTCACTCAAATGGCTGTTGACAAGATTCAGTTCCTCCTCTGGATTGTTGGACTAAGGACCTCAGTTCCTCACAGCTGTTGGCTGGAGCCTCCCTTACTTCTCTGCAATAGTTGCCTCGCATGGGGTAGCCCAGAGAATGGAGGCTGGTTTCCATCAGATTGAGCAAGCAAGACAGTAACAGAATGTTCACAAGACAGAGTCTTTTTGTAATCTAATCTCAGAAGTAACACACTATCTCATTCACCATATTTTACTCTTTTTTTAAATATATTTTTATCGATTTCAGTGAGGATGGGAGAAGGAGAAGGTGATAGAAACATCAATGATGAGAAGGAGTCATTGGTTGGCTACCCCCCTGCACAACCCCCACTAGAGTTTGAGCCCACAACCTAGGTATGTGCCCTTGCCTGAAATCGAACCTAGAACCCTTCAGTCCGCAGGCAGACACTCTATCCACTGAGCCAAACCAGCTAGGGCACTATATTTTACTCTTAAGAAGCAAGTCACTGGGTTCATCTCATAGTCAAGGGACAGGATTTTACATGAATACCAGGAGGAAGAGACCACTTAAACCTATCTTAGAATCTGCCCACCACAGTCAAGAAAATGTTCTCAGACAATATTGAGGTTTGAAGGTTTAGTTGGCTCTGGTTTTGCAAAACCCCTGCGTGAAAATCCTGGACCAAAATTCCTTTCTTTTCAGACCTAAATTTTCATCTAAAATATTAGAAAAACAAAATGGTAGATGGAAGTAACCCACTTTTGTAGAATTAATGAAAAGAAGGCAGCTTCTGGAATTTTCTACTCATGTATAAAGATCCATCTCAAGGACACCAGCTATTTGAACACAGGCAACCTACTTACTTATCAAAGCCTCATCTCAAGGTGCTACTGTCAGGTTAAATAAGATGCTCTATATGAGGATGGGGGTACAAAAATCCTCTGAAAGGTCTGAAAGGAATGCAGTTATGTCAGAAGGCCTTCCTCCTCCAGTCTACAGTAAGGAAAAAAACAAGATGGCAGCATAAGTAAACACCTGAAATTGCTGCCTCATACAGCCACTTCAAAACTACAACAAAAAGAAGAAATGGACACCACCCAGAACCACAGGAAGGCTGGCTGAGTGGAAATTCCACAACTAGAAGGAAAGAGAAAAGCACACTGAGACTCAGAGGAGGTGCAGAAGTAAAGTGCAGAGGTACAGAGGTATGTGTGGAAAGGGCTGGCAACTGAGGACACGGCTGTCTTTTTCAATCCGGAGGGAGTCGCAAGCTCCCAAAAGCTCTGAACTCCAGTTCCAGGTGAGTTTCTGAGGATCCAGACTCATATGGGGAGAAACTGGACTATCTGGCTTCAGGAAGAACTCCAGAGCAGCTTTCTCTCAGAGGTGCTTGCAGCAATTACTGCGGGACACTGAGACCCAGGGCCTCTTAGGGCTGGGCTGAAGATCAGCCATAGCTGTTTGCTCCACCATATTGATTCCCTGAGATTCTATCTTACCCAAGCTGTGTGCAGAGGCTTTTGCACTTGAAAGGTCTGGCCCTTTGCAATCTAAAATTACCTAACAAACTGCAGCTGGATCAGAGAGATCCAGAACATCCAAAAGAACGCCCAAGGCCCCATAGCAGCTTGCATTGCTTTACAGCTGGGCCTCATCTGGGCACCACCAAACCCCAAAAAAAGAAGAGGAATCTGCAGATCTCTCCATAGCTCCTGCTGGGTAGCCTCAGGCAGAGGCTAAATTAGCACCTCCTTAGAGATCCAAGTCTCAGTGTACCCAGTGGTCAGAGGGGACTATCCAGATTACAACTCCTCAGATCCATAAGGGAAACACACTCAGGGGGCAGACTCAGTGAGCACCAAAGCTCCACTGAAGCAAGTCTTGCCCCATAAGGGTGTCTCCAGCACAGAAGTTCTCCCACCATAGACACAGCTGATTCTCACAGCCAAGTGGCCTAGAGGTCAATTCCTCCCAGTGATACCAACAACAATCAAGGCTTAGCTACAACAAGACTGTGCACACAGCCTACAAAGGGTTACATCAAGAGTGTCCATCTCAGGTAATTGGGGAGGCTAAGCCACTCGGCCCTATAGGACACCTAGCACAGAAAGCTACCCTATCAACACAGGGAAGCAGCCAAAATGCAGAGACAAAGAAATAGATCACAAATGACAGAAATGGAGGAAAGCAAACTACTGGATATAGAGTTCAAAACCACAGTTATAAGGTTTTTCAAGAATTTTCTAGAAACTGCTAATAAATTTAGTGAGACCCTTAAGGATATGAAAAGGGGCCAATTTAAAAAAAAAAAAAAGAAAGAAAGAAAAAGAAAAAGGGCCAACTAGAAATTAAGGATTCACTGACTGAAATAAAGAATAATATACAGAGATCCAACAGCAGACTAGAGGATCACAAGAATCAAGTCAAAGATTTGAAATATGAAGTAGCAAAAAAATCCAACTGGAAAAGCAAAAAGAAAAAGGAATCCAAAAATATGAAGATCGTGTAAGGAGCCTCTGGGAAAACTTTAAGCATACCAACATCTGAATTATAGGGGTGCAAGAAGAAGAGAGAGAGTAAGATATTGAAAACCTATTGAAGAAATAATGACAGAAAACTTCCCCTACCTGGTGAAAGAAATAGACTTACAAGTCCAGGAAGCACAGAGAATTCCAAACAAAAGGAATCCAAAGAGGACTACACCAAGACACATCATAATTAAAATGCCAAGGGCAAAAGACAAAGAGAGAATCTTAAAAGCAGCAAGAGAAAAGCAGCTAGTTACCTACAAGGGAGCACCCATGAGACTGTCAGCTGATTTCTCAACAGAAACCATGCAGGCCAGAAGGGAGTGGCAAGAAATATTCAAAGTGATGAACAGCAAGAACCTACAACCAAGATTACTTTGTCCAGCAAAGCTATCATTCAGAATTGACGGTCAGATAAAGAGCTTCACAGACAAGAAAAAGCTAAAGGAGTTCATCACCACCAAACCAGTATTATATGAAATGCTGAAGGGCATTCTTTAAGAAGAGGAAGAAGAAGAAAAAGTAAA